>JAPDSC010079729.1:13440-42789 GCA_026290005.1 Latrodectus geometricus | reverse complement strand
CCCCCCCCCCAATCATTTTCAGTGTTGTACATTTATGTTAACTAGAGAAACTTTTCACCTAATTTGATTATTACTCTTTTTAAATAAGGCACTTAGGTCATGGAAAATTTAAAATGCTTGTGTGTTTAGTTTATCAAAGTAATCAAATCTACAAATAATTCTATGCATACTTAAATGGATATTGTTTTAAATCTGCAATTTCAAAACTTGCAAGGCGACTACTAATTAGGAATTTTCAATCAGACCGATTCACATCATAAGAATATAAATTTATAATTTAAATGCAGAGGATAACAGTTGAAGCCATTTAATTGATAATTTATTCAAATTCTAACCATTAAATGCAATCTTAAGCAGTGAATAATTGATAAATGTTATATAAGTATATGAATACTTCTAGATTTTTGATTTTTTGAGATTGGCTGTGAGAGTTAACCAATAATATTTTTTTTTAATTTCAAAACATAATACAAAATATGCAGAACCTATAATTTAAAACTAATTACTAATGCAAAATCATCCTCATCAGCTATTAAACAGAATTATTGGTATAAAGAATTAATCACAATTCCATTCAAATCAGGAAAATTAAAACAAAAATATGGAAAATTTAAAAATATCTTTTAATATCATCATCACTGATTAATAAAACCAATTATTACATATAGTTATATGTATGATAGAAACAACACAATTAATTCTATTGAGATACGAAAAAACAATAAAAATACGAAAAGAAACTAATTTAAAAATCACCATTTACTTAAATAATTACCACTGTTTATCAAACCCAATTTTTACACTAGTTGATAGAACCAACAGCGATTTCTCTTTAATTTAGGGAGAAAAAAAACAATATAAAAATTTGAGCAATTTTGCTTAAAAAGCAAAGTTTATTAAAACGTTCATTACTAGTTCCAAAATCCAATTGATGCATAGGAAGATATAGTTAACCACTAATTTAAAACAAATTAGAAAAAATCAATACAAATCTTATTCTTGAAATAAGCAATCCAGAATCTAATTTAAAAAATCATAATTTACTAAAATCATCATCGGTAATTAAAAAAAACACATTGCTGGACATAATCAATCAATAATTTATTTCAGTAGAAAAACACTGATATAAATGAACGCAAAATCTTATTTAATAATCATTACTTATGATAGTCATTATTACCAATTACTGAACAGAATGATTATATAGACTGATATAATAATTCCATTCAAATGGAAAAAAAATCCCTCCAAATAGGTTCAAAGAATTATTTAAGAAATAATTTCTTATTAAAATTATCATTAATATATATGGTTAATAATTTAATCACAAATAGTATAACATATCTGTATTAGACAAGACAATTAAATTTTGTCTTATAAAATTAGGTGGATTTCAAGGCAGAAAAAATTATCTGCATATAAAATCTACTTAGAATAGGCAAAAACAAGTTAATTTCAGTTTGTTCTTATGCTATATTTAATTTTAAAGATTAACTTTTTGTCATTTAATTTTTTAATTATATTATTTCCATTGACAAGTTTATCTTTTGCTTGTTAACTTTAAAAATATGGGAAAGGATAAAAGAAATTGAAGTACAAATTGGGCAGTTAAGCTTAAAGTAGTTGGTCAATTAGAAATATTTCAATTAAAATTAATATATTAGAGCATCACGTCTGAAACAGATTTAAAAATAATTACAATAAATTATTACATAAGAATATAATAATTAATACATTATATTACTATAAGAATTGATTTTAAAACTAACAGAACAAGAAAAACCTTTAGTTCTCAAAAAAAGAAAAAAATAAGCAAGTGATTTTTATACAATATATTGAATGCTATTCATCTTGATGTTTTGATAAAAAAATATCTGCTAAATAAATTCTGTATTAAAATTAATTAGTTAATAATTTTAAGAGCATATACAGAATATTTAAAAAAATCAAATTTAAAAATCGGTAAAAAATTGCTTCACTCAAAAATGTTTTCTTATGATTTAATTATTATGATTAAATTATATGATTTAATAATGAATAAAAAAGTATAAATTAAAAAAATATTTATATTTTTTTTATAATTTAGGCAAATTTATTTATTAAGGTTTGATACTACTTGTGTATAAAGCAGTATAATGAAAAGTTATAATTTAAAATCGTTGTTTCAAAACAAGTTTTCTTGTTGATTAAAGTGTTGTTAAAATCAATGTAAAAACTGATTTAAAAATTTATATCAATAAATTTTAATTATAAACTGCAACAATTATTAAATTATAGCTACCTTCTTGAATTTTCAGCTTAGATTTCTTTCTTGATTTTTATTTTTAAAATAATTTATATTTGGAGAATGTTCTTATAATTATGATCTGCAATGTTTGTTGAAAAGAATTTGTTTTATTGCTCATATGAGTCCCTTTGATTCTCTCTGTTATAAAATAGGAATAAACTAATATGCGGTACAATCACGATTATTTTATTTAACTATCAATTATTTTATATAACAAAATATGAGCCATGAGCTTGACAAATCTCATAAAATTTATGTGAAATCAAAGTATTTATATTTAAAAAATGCTTTATCGAACATATTTCTTGTAATTATAAACGAAGTAAAAATTACTTTTAAACATTAATTTTAAAGTAACAATTTAAATAGAAAAAGAAGTATTTACATCATATTGATATTTATAAAAAACTAAATGTCAAGTAGTTTAACAAAATCACTTAAATGTTCCTAAAGAAAAAAAATCAAATACATACATACTTTGTAATAATTTTCTAATTGTCTTTAATTTTGACTTAATATGTATGTTAACATTAATTTTTTGTTGACACATAAGTTATATCAATAAAAAATTGCACGATTGTTTTTAATTTATTCTCCTGTATAGTATGAATTATTAAATTTATTGTATTATAATAAAAAACCATAGTTAATTCACGCAAATTTCATGAAGGAAATTATAAAATTGAGAATTTCATAAATCATGAAATAATTAAAAAAAAACAAAGTATCTGTATAAAAAATATATTTAAATGTTTTCTATATCTTTTAAAAAGAAATAAGAATTTCCTTAAAACATGAATTTAAAAAAAAAATTTAGATTGAAATCAAAATATTTTCGTTTCCTTTAAGCGTTTTATAGAAAATGTCTGTTAAGTAGCTAAAGAAACCTCTTAAATATTCATGGAGAAAGTCGTAAAACACATTGCTTTATGATCACGCCATTTTTAAATATGATATTACAACATTTTTTATGTATAAGAAGTATTACATTATTAAGAAAACAAACCTTTCATAATTTAAGAAGTTAATTAATAGACAAAAAATTATAACGATAAGAATTGCTAAAAATACTTTTGGAAATCATATTACAAAAGCTATCTTTCTTTAAATTATAAAATCAATAATATCAGTAAATTAACTGAAATAAATATTTTCCTGATTAAATTTATCAAAAACAAAAAATATTCTTGAAACATTCTGAAATATTATGGTACAGATGCTCATTTAATTTAAATATCATAACTAAGTATTTAAGTTTTAAAAATTGATTCACAAACGCACAAGTTTTTTAAATTCAATCTTGGTAAAATATATTTTACAATCTATTTTCCTTATTTAAATATATTTTACAATGGTAATATTTTATTAGAAAAAATATTAATTTAATTACCAGTATTTTAGCTAAACTTAATTATTGAAGTTTCTTAGTAAAAAAATTAATTTGAATATAAAATATTCATTATGTGTGAGTGAGAGAGAGAAAGAGAGATGTCTTGCATTTCTAAATATTACATCTTATTTATCTTATACTTTTTTTTACAAATAATTTGTCCCTAAAATGTTTTAACATTTTAAAAAGTTACTTAAATGGAAAGCAGAAGCAAAGATTTATTGTTTATTTTATTTATATTGCACTGAAATTTTAATAATGTACTTTTTAATGCTCACAATTCTTTGTAATTAAATACATTTCACGAATAATCTTGCTTTTAATTGCTAAAATTCTGGAAAGAACGTCTGTTTCTTTATATTTAAAAAGTATAGAAAATAAATCTAATTCATTCCTTAAAAATCTTTAAATATCTTTTTCTTAGTTAAAATGTTAACGATATAAAAACACTTAACTGTGAAAAAAATGAGTAAATGCTAAAAAAAAATTAAGCTATAGATAAATAGAAATAATTACAATTACCTTTCTTTTAGACTTTTCAGAATATAAACTCACAGAAAAAGTGTTAAGTTAGATTCAAATCTCTACTTTTAAAAAAAAATATTAATTTATACGATAGTCAATCCTTTTCCATTGGGATGAAACATAACACGAGAAACTGGGTATCAGATACTCTAAGCATAAAAAGTTATAATCCTATAAAATATTCAGGGAGAGAAAAGATATCCTTTCGCCTTCTCTCTTCCAAAGCTGAAGAGAACTCAGGTATTGCTTCTGCCCCCTCCCTCACACAGCCGGCCACCTTCTTTCATTGGTTCATGATTCAACCGGAACTGCTCTCTGATTCCGATTTGCAACTAAACCTTACATAACACCGATTATTGGCTTGCTCTGATGATATTTGTTAAGGTAACGATAGAACTTGTTTTCGAATTCCAACGCGGAGAAACTTTACTTATGTAATTGTATATGAATTGAAGAACTTCTCGATTTCTTTGTAAAGAATATTTATCTCCACTCTTATAAATGATGCAAGAATATTTTACTTTTCATATTCCCAACTTCTTTTTCTGAATTTCTTAAGAAAGGTGCAACGGGTGATTTAAGAATGCGTGATGGCGTTTTTAAATTGTATGTTACTAATGTTTTAAAGTTACATATAACTAATTTAATAATCATATATTAAATTTACTATAGCACTTCCAATACAAGCATGCACAAAAGTATTTTTAATTTCGATAACATTGCAGCTTCAACTGTGGTATTTTGTAGCACAAACTTATTTTTCACTCTGAATAGAGTATATAAATTTATATATATTATATTATATAGCTATCTCTTATTATTATTTCTATCTACATATATTTATATACAGATAGATATATACATATATATAGAGAGAGAGATTGATATAAGTTATTATATGAAAAGTTTCTAAATTTATAATAAAGAATTATTAAAAGTTTGAGTAAAATAAAAAAAATCAGAAAAATTACTTGAAAAATATAAAAAATTTAAGATCTGCATCTATTTTTTTCTGATAAAGTATTAAAAACCATAATGCCAAGACACCCAGACCATACTCATGAGGGAAACTAGAAGTTATGACTCTTCAAAAATTTTTGTATGCAGAAATTTTAAGATCTCTTACAAAATTTTAATTTTTATTTAAATGAAATTTATGTCATTTTTTTTTCAAATGCATATATTTTATTTTACAAAAATATTAAAGTTTTAAATACAAAATGTAATAAATATAATCAATTTAAAATGTGTATATGAAAATCTGCAAAATAAACTGTATATTAAATATAATGATTTTAAAAATTTTCCTAATCAATCAAGTTTTCCAAGCTTTGTAGAAAACAGCTTGGCATAACTTCTTTTAATTTACCTTGCGACTACTTTTAATTAATCTTGTTCAGATTAATTTATGATACGTTTTCGGTTATATATTTTTGTCAACATGATCAGGCGTTTCATAATTTTTAATCCAAGATTAAATGACGAGATCAACATTTCTCGTCATTTAATCTTTACGAGAAATTTAACAAGATCCGAATTTTGACAGTTGAAGGCTGTCGCAGAGATTTTGAATATCCACCGGAATGAAAACCTTTTGTATTAAATATGATAATTTTTTCACATTAATTTTCGTAAAATGTATTCCTACTTTTATGTTTTCTTCGGAGAAAAAAAATATCAGAAACTTTATATTCTACATTTGTTTCTGGTCGTAAATAAAATTGGCAATTATTTTTGAGAGATGGCGTGATATTGGAAATATCTGCTCTCCTTTTTATGTTACACTAGACTATTTCTTGAAAAACTATTATAAAAAAGAAAAATATCCTGACAAAGAAAATGACAAAGAATGACAAAGAAAAATGTTCTTTTTTAATGATTTATGACGCAACTTATTAATTTCCACCAGATTTATGTTACAAAAAGTTTTCACATGCCGATTTGGATTTGGAAAAAATGGAAAACAAACATTTGAAGATTTTTCAATCAAAGAAAATCCTTAGCAATAAAGGTTACGGCATTGTTAATGATATAAACACAAGAAGGTGCCTGAACGAAATAAAGAATGCTAGGTTTGTATAGAAATGCTTCCTTTTTGTAATTTTTTTACGAATTACAAATATAGCAGTAACTATAAGTATACACAATTGAATCAATATAATTATTACTCATATAACATTCGGAATAACTTCATCTTGATTTAAAATAATAACTTGGGGATGGAAATTTATTTTTGGTGGGCATGACAGGTAATAACAGAAATCTATCATCCAATAAATTCTAATATATGGTGGTAAGGAGGAACTTCGAACTGAACGATTATTAATAGATTAATTTTCTTAATAATGGTTATTATAAGTTTCATAATAATGGATTAATTAATTTTCATTTAATTATTTTACAGTTGCATGAACTCACATAGTCTCCTCTGAATTACACTAAGTTATTACAGGAATATTAGACTATACGAATATTGGTGTGCATATGGGAATCGGCATCAAGCCCATAGGTATCTTATAGCATAGACAATTAAAATCATAAGACTTCAGTAACTCGTAAAGAATTAAAAACATTTGCTGATCCCAATATTCTCAATATAATTTTACATGTATAAAGGTCTGGGTAATTTAGTGGCCAAATCAGTATCTAAAAACATATGAGGTCAATTTTGGACACATATCATGTCGTATTATCTGATTCGACATTTACTTTTGTTTCTAATTGCTCATAGTACCCATAGTTTACGAAATTGTGCGACATATCCTGTTCAGTTTTCTAGTCATGGTATTATTCAGTGCAACAGCAATCTGGAAAAAATGAATCTCTTAAAAATGGAGTTTCCAAAATCGGCTTCATCCGTTAAGGATAAAGTAATATCTTAAACACACCTTCAAAACAAAAAACAATAATTTATTATTAATAATTAATATCATTATTAATATCACTTGTCGATACTAAAATACAATTCCTGCATTTATAATTAGTTGCATTATATCTCAGAAATGAATACAAATAACTTTTTATATGAATTATTCAAAATTAAAATTTAAAGAGTAATAAAAAAATGAACTTTTAGGAATATTATTAAAAAATATCCTCCACTCTTACATTTTTATTTTTATTAAGTCTTGTTATTTTTACATTTTATTAATTATTCAAAAGTATTTTGATATAATTTTAAATTAAGAGAAGTGACTAAAATATTTATTTTTTTATTGCTTACTCTATTATGATACCAATAAGAAATAACGTCAATCCTTTCACTCATATTTTTATTCCTTTAGAATGAAAAAAGAACCAGATGGACAACTTATCAGGGAGGATTAGTCAGCTAGTCAGTTGACAGCTAGTTTTTCTCTTTACCCAAGTACGTGAGTAGAGAATTTAGACAATACGCGGTGGCAATAAACTATTTTTAACGAGTTTTTTGTTACGAAGGTAGTCCTAATATGACATTTTCAGGTAGATTATGTATTTTAACGTTGTATTTTATCTCAAATCAAATCTAATTAGCAAGTGCAAACTCAATTGTGTTTATTTTTAATCTTTTTAATCTAGAAGGAATGTAATTTATATAGAGTCTCTGGAAATATATGGGAACGAAAATATATTAAGCGTTTGCACAATTAATATTTCCAAATAATTGCAATTTTTGAATATTTGAATATATATCTCAATTTTTTTTTTATAAATGGGATCCAAGTACTCCTAATGTCTAGTTTCAAAACATGCTTTGCACTTAGTTTTATCGACTCACTGAAGAAATGAAAGACTCAGTCGATCTTAACCTTTCATCTCTTTAATGAGTAGGCCCAGCCCTATAACAGAACCTGGGAACTTTTCTTTAGGAGAGCGAAACGCTACCATTACGTGCCTATTTTCTAATACTCTGCCTATAAGAAATGAAATAGGTGCGGATGAAAGGATCTCGACTTTAATGTTTAATAAGTTCACAATTAAAAAGAATTTTCAGAGTTCAGTATCTAATGAGAGATATTTTAACTGAACTATAAGTGAAACTTCATTTCGTAACTGAAACAGAAATTTAAACAAATTATTGTAAATAAATATATTTTAAATCACAACTTTTTCCGATAACTGAGAACATGATTTCCACTGAATGAAACGACCCACAAAAGTTTTCAAACTTATCTGATTGTATTGGGTTGCTCGGAAAGTCATTTTGTTTTACCCACTTGAATCAGTGTTTTGCTAGTGAAAACTAACCATTTTATGAGTATGAAATCATGCTACAACTAGAAAGATGATAAAAAGTATTGGACTAGAATTGACAATATACAATTCACAATAAAATATTTATTTGCTATACATTTTTCATTTTCATATAAAACAAAATAAATTTCTAAGCAAACCAATACAATATATTGATTATATGTAAAAATATCTCCACTAGAATTTTCAACGTGAAAAGAATTTTTTATTATAACAGGGCTCGAATCCTTTTTTCCACATGGTCAGTTTTTGCATCTGTCAAAAGAACAGTTTTCTTCCTAAAGTCTCGCATTTTTTTCTATAATTTGCAATGTAAATAATATTATTATTCGTGCATTTCATGTAATGTAAATAACAGACACAAAATATTTTAAAAATGGCATTTTGATGTAGAATATGAAATAAAAATTATATTAAATTATTAAAAATTTAATTATATAAGCTTCTTATTTTATTATTTTCTCATGATATTTTGTAATTTTATTATTGACCCTCAATAAATCTCTGCGTTATTTTAAAATTTCGATCGTTTCATGCGGGTTTACTTGAACCCGTTAGAAATTCCTAAATTATAATATTATTGAAATTTACATTAATATCATGCTCTTCGGGGGAACAATAGAAGATACCAGATGTTTCTTCTTAAATAACTTTACAGGTCAGGATGCTCCTTAACCTACCGCACACTCTCTTTCCAGACAACTCTGTCTCCAGTCTGCTCTTCCAGTTGGTTACCTTCAAACATTTTAAGCCATTCAGCGCATCATCTAGCCATCTTCCTTTTGGTCTTCCCCTTGATTTGTTGAACATTAGCATACAGTATAAAAATTTTGCTACACGATTAACAGTTTGTCTCCCGAGGTAACCGAGCAAAGATAAAGGTTCTGCCTTAAATTTTACTATGTCTTTGCCTTTAATAAATACTTCTATTTTCCCTATTAACTTTCATTTTTTATAGATTACTATTTACCTGAATTGATCCATATATCTTTTTCAATATTTTACGTTCTAACAATGTTTAGTTATATGTTTTATTGTCTGGGTTTAAGTTTATAACCTACGTCACCAAAGGTCAGATAATTGTTTCGTATATCTTTAATTTCATTACTTTAGGGATTAGTTTATTTCTTAAAAGATATCAAAAAAAGTATCTGTTTCCCTGTATTATTCTGCTATTAATCTCTTCTGAAGTTGTATTTTAAACGTTAATGATTGGTTTTAAATTTGTAAAAATATTAACAATTTCTAATCTTTAATCATTAATAATCAAACAATTCAAGTCTCTGGGGAATTTAGTCTCCTCCATATATTTTGTTTTATTTTCATTTAGTGAGAGACAGACAAAGGTTGCAAATTTGATTAATTATTTTGTCATTGTACCCAATACATGCCAGCTTCTACTCAAAATCACAATGTCATCAACAAATTCACAAATTTTAGTTAAAGTTTGAGTCACAAATTGAGCACAAACTTGTTATACTGGAAACTAGAATGAAAATACTTAACTTTTAATTCTTTTAAACAAGATCCATGCAAATCTGGAAAGCTTATATGTATGGTATTGCGAATGTAGTGTTACAAAAATAATTTTTGTAAGACCTACTAATTTTGTAAGAGATGTTACAAAACTTTAAAAAATTGGTTAATTGCGAATCTCTCGTAATAAACTTCTTTCCAATTTAAAATTAATGTTTTGTGAAAATTTTTTGATTTAAAACATTTCCTTGATTTGGATTATGAGATCCTATTTGGAAATTGTGTACAATCAAAACCAGAAAAATAAAATGTGTTTTGTGATTTTTCCATAATAAACCGTCATTTAATATTGTTCATTTTAATGATTTTGATCCGTGGTATTTAAATCTTATAATCAATAGAGCGAAATTATTGATTACCAAGAAACTATATTTTCAACCCAGATATTTGAATTATTCATTAAAAAAAAAATTTTTTTTTTTGATGATCAATTCAACTTTAAACAAGTAAGAATTATTACAAAATGTTACCAATTGAAAAGAGTATATATAGATTCCCTTCATAGAAGAATTCAATCCATATACTCAAATATATATTATTAATTGCTTATGATACAGCTCCTG
Organism: Latrodectus geometricus; assembly: GCA_026290005.1. Lineage (NCBI taxonomy): Eukaryota > Metazoa > Arthropoda > Arachnida > Araneae > Theridiidae > Latrodectus > Latrodectus geometricus. Next base: position 32,255 of record JAPDSC010079729.1, on the reverse strand, counting down.
TTATTGATAAAAAGTAACTTTAACAAGTAAGATTTGCATCATAACTGATAAAAACAAATTTGCTTATACATTCATTTTATTTGTGAATGTACATGTAGAATTAATTGCAAATGGATGTTTCACCCTCGAAAATGAATAAAAATGAACAAATAAATACAATAAAAAACGTCTAAACGAAATACATTATAAGCAACATGCTTAGTATAAGTATGCAGTTTTACTGTAGAGGAACGTCATCAATCATTGTACATACATCTATAGAACCATGTCATATTTCAAATTTTATTTTGCTCTGTTTGTTTCTGAAAAATTATTTGGTTGCAAAACTCTGGAAAACAATTCACAATTAAAAGTAGGTCAAAACTTATTAACGCTTATATAATAGTCCTTAAACAAGATGTTCTGCTTTTTAAGCGTTATTATAAGCCACAATATTTTAAAGCTATGAAATAAAATTTGTGTAGAATCTGTATATTTGGTTAATCACGTTATATTATTTGATCAAGTCGATAAATTTTTACTTTTTATGTATTTTGGTTGAACATTTGAAACTTGATTTGGTGAAAAATTCATTATATATTCGTGAATGATTTCATTTGATTTCTTTGCCTCTTGACAGTTCTTTTTAGAACAAAAAACCAATTCGATTAATATACAAATCAAATCAGTAACATTATGTGTTTTATAACAGATTTATTTATATTAATTTATTTTCATTATATTCGTTTACTTATTATTTATTTATTCATTCTGTTTTCACATTTTAAGTATGCGAGCAAATTCGACCTACAATTTCATTATCACAATGCATCTTCCATTTTTGTTTTGTTCAATACTCGCCATTTTTCATACTGGTATTAATTCAAGCTCTATATCCACGACGATATGTATTCTGCAATGATTAGCTTTTATTTAGCTTCTTTGTCGCTCTACTGTTATGTTTTTCATAATGGGGCTAATTCGGTATATATATTAGCTACTTTATGTATTCAATATTGACTTTGTTATTCATCGCTCTACTGTCACTTATTCCAAGCGAAGGTAAATTCTACCTGTATATTTACGATACAATAGATTCTAAATTAATTTGATATGCTTTGTTTTAACACCTTACATTTTGTTAATTTAAGCATTTTTTTTGTGTAATAGATAGCTTAACTGACTAAGATTATTGTACGGCATTTTAGAACCTACCGCGTATTTTCTCATGAATAATGGGCTGCATTCATGGGTCTAAGAGATGTAACCTGTAAATCTCCCGAGTACCCACTACAATAGATATGCCATAGTTCAACAATATTTTGGATCAAGCTCAAAACCTTATACTTCAAAACTGCAATCTTGTACCACTATTAAATCTGATATGAAAAAGCTCTATTGTTCATTTTTTGTATAAGCGGGTGAATTCGCTCTGTATATTCGAACCATACATTCTCGATTATCGCAATAGTCACTTTTTATGTGGGATCTTATTCGATCTATATATCTAAAATACTATATATGTTCGATAAGTTGGATTTAATTTGCTTGTTGCATTACTATCACTTTGGATGTAGGAATAAGTTTTGTCTCTGAAATCACTCTAATTCTGTCGCCACTTTTTCTTAAGTGGGTTAATTCTCAATTTGGTTCCCATTTTCGCTTTATTGCCACTTTTTGACACAAGATTAATTTAACTTATATATCCGTGGCACTTTATATTCTGTATACGTTCGATTTAGTTTCCTTATTGTTTTAGAACTTCTTGTGCATGGGGATTAATTGACATATACAATCTCATGTTTTCATATTTTATTTGTTGTTTTGCTTGTTTACATAGCATCTTATTTTGTACAATATTTAATGTAATTATCATTTTTTCTATTGATTTGATTTGGTTTATTTGTCGCTTTATTATTATTTTTTTAAAATGAGAGCTATTAAAACCTACATATTCTTAGCAAAATTATATATTTTGATTTGTTTCTTTATTATTACTTCGTCCTTTTTTTTACATATTGTGGCAAATTCCAACCATATTAGTTTGAGGGAAAAGAAATCCATTATATTTACGCCAAATTCAAGGCTTTTTCACATGTTTTTGATCAGCTTTGTGCAAATAATTTCAAACTGTTTTGTCGCTGCTCTTCAGCCTCTGGACTGCTAACATGCTGGTCAACTTCGGACAATTTTATGATTTTATCGATATTTTCAAGACGGGCAACCTGTGAAAGGCGCAATTTTAAAATCAGATATACCTGAATGGAATGGATGAAACCAAAATTACACGTTACAGATAGTTACAGTATCGGAACCATGAACATCATTCCTGATTTCAAACTGCCTCGCTTAAATTTTCGCCTTTATCAAAAAGAAACCATGAATGTGTTGTATTTTGTTGAATTCCATTTTTAACACCCTGTACCTTAAAACTGAATGGACCAAATAGAGAAAAGCAAAATATTTTTAGTGCAAAATGGGATCTTTTCCAAAGAGCATAATTCTGAAATTGTATGATTAATGAGATATCGAACTCAACAGTCATCGAACAAAAAATAATGGATTTCATTTTCCCCAACCTAATATATTCGAGACACTTTATATTCACTTTTGATAGGAATCACTCAGTTTGAACAAGAGCTCTAATTCCATCAGTATGCATTCTGGATAATACATGATCTAAATCGGTTCGATTAAATTTATTTGTCATTCTTTTTCCCCTTTCTACACACATTGCCTAAAATAAAGACTAAGGAGGCTTGATTGGTTAGGGCATTGTTTTCATTATTAGAAGGTAGTGAGCTCGATTCCCAAATGAACCGACGATTTGTGGTAGAGGTGGTTGAAAAACGTTAAATAAATCGTAATCTCAGTGTCCTTCCAGTGAAATAATAGCTCTGGGTAAGCAGGTTAAGTACTGAGAAATATTTTGTTTTGTCCCATATGCTAAATTACCAAGATTCCCATTCAGCAGCTTCCATTTAACGCGTAGAGCCCAATTCTGACCTATGTACAGGGAAGTATGCCATTTCACATCCATTGGCTAAATCAACATATTTATTGGCATTACTCTGTTAGTTTGATTTGGTTCTTGTGTGACTTATTTTTCATGTGCTTTTCAACTTCTGATTTGGTTCGTTAGCTATTCTATTGCCACTTTTACGCTAATTTGTCCCATTCACGGAACACTCTATTTATGTATTCTATAAGTCACACATCATATGCTTATAGCTATTGAATGTTTTCTTCTAAGGTGATTCGACCTATATATTCATCCTATACACTGTACTAGCTAGTGATTAGATTTCGTTTATTCATACCAGTAAAACTGCATCCCTACTTATCCATCTACAACTTCTTTCATATCACTTTGATGCAAATATGACTTCCTACTGAAAAATTTTCAAATTCAGTACAAAATGCAACAAATTTTTACAAAAGCTAATTGTTTGTGAAAAATATAAACCTGCAACTTTTTTCCCCATGGGATTTCCAAGTTTTGATTGTGAAATTAATGAAATTATTTTATCTCTCATAATAATATATAATTTAAAAACTTCACTTTAATCTAAAGAATAAGCAGTGTTATAGTAATAACACAAAATTGTTCTTACAATTTTAATAACTGTTAAAAAATATTAAAAACAATTTGTCTACCACTATTAAAAAATGTGATAAATAAATTCCTAATTATGAGCATACGGAATAAAAAAAATGTGGAAGTTTTTTCCTTTTTTCAACAAATTCCTATTCGTAATAATTTGTTTACGAATATTTTTGTGAAATTCTAGCTCAATATTGACTGCAAATAAAATTATATTTATACTAATATTGTAAACTAATATCATATATTAAGCAAACATTCATTTGGAGATAACTAATATTAAATATCTTTTGTGTCTAAAAATATATCGTTTAAAAATATAAAATTTAAAATTAATAATAGACACTGAATAGTTTGATCGATAGAAAATTCCTTTAAAAGCTTATAAAAAAATTACTATTGCTTTGAGTCATCAAATTAAGTAACTTTACATTATTTAAGTGAAAAAGGTAATGTTATCAGAATGTTATTACAAATTTCACAAATGACTTTTCTACATATTTATAAGAATTTTATTTAAAAAAAACTTTTTCAATAATCATTACATTAACAGCTATAGCAAATAAAAGAAATACAATCTATTACTGTAAAAATATGAAGTAAACGACAACAAAGGAATATAAGAACGTATTATCTTATATTGCATATCATATCATATTATATTTACAATGATGAATAGTAACTTCATACAGTATCTTGAAAGAGCAGTGTATATTAAAGTATAAGAAAGTGGCATATAAATTTATACCAATGTGTTTATTTTCTGAAAAAACTGAAAAAATGTTTTTGAATAATGAGTATTTAGGTCTATAAGATTTGGGTAGGAATTTTGAATATCATTAAGCATTTTCTTTATTATTTCGTAATCATACACTTTCCTAATTCTTATATAATGATCTAAAATTTACTTAAATTATTCTTTGAGCCATATTAATTAGGTACTAATTACTTTTATTTAAATACACATTTTTAATTAGCAAAATATTTCAAACTAAATAGCTTTTTAAGGATCCATGCATGCATGCAAATATATATATATATATAGGCAGATAGTTTTAGTGAGCTGTGCATACATAACACCATAAGATTTAGCAAAATTTTGTTCCAGTAAGTAACTACAAGCAATAATTTTATAAATCAAATATTTAATACATTTTAAGTCAAGAAAATTAGAATATAACACAATTTAAACATACACTTCTAACTTTTAAAATGTTCGAAATGTATATACGATTGGTATTTATATGAAAATGATTTTAAATTGGAGAATTTTACTTATAATTTTGTATTTTTAGAATGCATGGGTATAAATAGATAGATATGCGTTACCCGAGTATTCACATTTTAGTGAAAGTTTACTAACTTTTATTTTAATGTTGATGAGAATATAAAATAAACATAGTTATCAGTTTTAGTTATTTTTTTGTGACTTAATATTAAAGAGATTAAAGAGCATTCTGGATTGAATTTTTATATAATAGATTTGTAAAATGAATAATATATTATCTAGCATATTGCATATTATTTATGATGCCTATGTAATCAGGTGATATTATTAAATCAATGTGAAGCTATTAAACACAAAATAAAATTATGAAACTTTTTTTTTTATTTTATTAGTAAACCCTATTATAAATTAAAAATTTGACATCTAAAATCTTAAGAAGAAAGATCAATTTTTAATACATTTTTAAGTGTGAAAACAATTAGTTAAGTATCTCTGGGTATGTAATTTCTTTTTAAAATATCATGTGTCAAAATTATAAAAGACTGCCTAAAATTAAAATATTATAATCGAAATATGCCTTTGATTGAAAACTAGCATAAAAAGAAGATCACTTTTTTTAAGCAGCTATTTTTTTCTACAATGTTATATAAGTATGTAAAACAGTCTAAAAATACATCATAACTGACTTCGACATTTAAAGATAATGGTAAATTGATGGTCGTTTCTGCCAAAGAAAAGGCGTTTTATATGACATAACAAGTCACGAGATTTCATTTAGAAACCTTGGCTTATAAAAAAATGCTATTTGCATTAAATGGAATGTATTTGGGTGTTTTATTTATATTTAATATGTTTAAACGTTCTACTTTTTTTGCAAAAGAAGACTGATATTCAATGACATATTGTTTTGAGAGGATTTTAACAGCAAACATCTGCGTCTAAAGTGGGAACGATATCTTTCAACTATAAAGTAAAGATTAATGTGTGACAATTAGAATTGATTACAGAAAACACTCTCATTTTTATGATCTCTTAAGGACCTTAAAAGAGTTTACAAAATGGAAAGTTCGTAAAATAAAATTAAGTGATACATCTTAAAATTATTTATTTACTAAATTGATTTCTCTTTATAAATTCAATCTATTTAGAAACATTATTTTTTATGTTTTTATTTATATATAATTATTTAGTATATAAGAGCATATACAAAATAAAATTCAGAGTAAAAATAATTTTATTTATTTGGGAAAAAGACGGTCACAGAGTTATGATAGTGTCTGTTGTTATAGCATGTTCCACTGTACAACAGGATGGATTCTTTGTTATTTTGAAACCTGGTCCTAGCAGATGACCACCAATACTTGACCTCCCCCACCACAGGTATCATTTCACTTGGAGGACATTACGTCTACGTACATATTTAATGCGCCTCAGCCTCATTTAGTAAACACTATGGATCTTCAGATCAGTCGGGATTCGAACTCACTACCATACAATTTTTTATTTTAATTTCCTTCATTATTTTATTTTCCTTCATCATTTCTTAAACATTTAATCTGATGCTTTTCACTCACAATTGACATCTGAATCCACATTCAAAGTCTTTAATTTGAAATTTAGCCACTATTTCATTTCATTTGATCAGGACTACGTCATCTTCTTTTTATTTGATATCTGAAAATTCTTCATTTTCACTCATTATTTTCTTAAACATGCAATTTGATGCATCTTGCAAACAAATGACATCTGAATCAGCATTCGCAAAGTGTTAATAATGAAAATTCGTCCAGCAAAGGAATTCTTTATTGAAGTTCATGGATCTGAGTAGCTGATCATCACTCAAATCGTCAGCGAAATCTTCTATACTTTCTTGAGAGTTTTGGTAGTTTTTTAATGAAACTTACATGCCAAAATGACCGAGATATCTTTTTTTTTGCAGCAGCATTATTACAAACATAGATTCATAAGTGCATTGAACATTGAATATCAATTTTATTATGGGATTCCAAACCCATCACTGCTTGCAAAAGTACTTCATGATATTTTACTTGACGCTATTAATACACGGACTACTAAAGAAGAATTAAATGAGGTGGGTAAAATAAAATCCTTAAACATTTTGGGAATTTAAACATTAGCAGTGCAATCCACGACTCGAAAGATTTTTTATTCTCCAACAGAAACGCTAATATAGATGCGTCAATTATAAAATACAAAAAACTAAAAATGATAAAAATATAAGGTAATAAAAAATAAACGCGAAAATGAAAAATGCATGATAAGGAGTTTTCCAAATAAAGTTTTTTTTAATTTAAATCTTAAAAAGGAATCAAACTTATCACTGCGTCTTTGGGGCCATGTTTTCAATCATTAGCTCGTAAAATCTAGTAACTAGTTCAGTCACCAGTTCGTAAAATCCAAAGTGTTCATGCATTTGATGTTCATGAAAATGAACGTCTACTGTTTAACGATTATAGTAAATTTTAGAGCAATCCCAAAAAATTCAATGTGAAATCCGTTGTGAATTTCAAAATTTAGAATAATTATAAATAAACTTTTAAAGTAAATGAAAATACTTTGATGAACATTTTTGCATTTTCGGTGTATATTTTCTCATATGTTTTATCTCTCTTGAAAAAGGATTGCATAATTTAATCAAATTAAAAGTAATTTATTTAGAGAAAGCCAGCAAAAATGTAAATAGAATTCAAGTGCGTAAGGAATCTTTGATCTTTTGGAGTTTTTTAAACATTCTCTGGATATCTTGTATGAAATTAGTAATTCTAGTGAAAAACGTAATAACATAAATAAGATTTTTCAAATGGTAAAAAAATGAAGGTCATAAATCCAGAATTGTCAAATAAATAAGTTTGCGAGATTTTTAAAAATACCTGTGGGCAAAATAAAATTGTGAAGAAATTATAAGCTATCAAAATCTGCATAAAGTAGAAAAGTAAGACTTCATTCATTTTCTATAAGTTAAAAATGTTTTCTCAGTTACTTTGTTCTATAAATACCTCAGACAATTTATCTGTATTTCAATCACGCTTATAAAAATCTATGAAAGTCACAAGGACTGTTCAAACTGGTGTTGCAATCCCGGTAATGAATGTTAAAAATATTGTTACACATAATTAGCATACTGAATAACATTGGGAGATGAAAAAATCTCTAGTAAATCAATTTGTGGAATCAGCTTTAGCAATTTAAAGGACTTATTTGCAATTATAAATATCCCTAAAATAGTAGGAGTGGTATCACTTGAATAATTTTAATCTTCTTTAAATGAGCTGTTCCTAAAAATATTTATTCCTTATTTTACAACTTTTTAGACGAGATCTGTGTTTATAATTAAAGTATCAATTTCAGAAACCAAGTTATTAGCAATCGTAAATGAGTTTTATTTTTGTAATTATTTTTTTCTGTCACATGCTTCTTATGCAACTGAAGTTACAAATTGCCATAAGCAAAAAACTATATAATAAAAGCTGATAGAGGAAATAAAAAAAATTAATTGATAGACATTCTAATATTCATCACATTCACGCTTTACGTTCCACACAAATGTTTATTACCAAGTTTTATATCTACATCTGATTACTCAATAGACGGAAAATTCTATGGGTGTGAGTGATTCATTCTATCATCGTTCAACATTCCACAAAAATATAAAACATGTAATTTCAAATCTTATAGCAATATCGAATTCGCCAGTCGTTTGAGATTTTAAAAATCACTAAGATTACATAATTAACAAATCTGAACACCTTGTGCTGAGAAGAACAATGTCCTTTAAAACTAATGTCCATCCATAGGTGTAGATAGCGTTAAAGAGAAAGAGGCTGACTCGGGTATTGACTTCGTCAGTAGACTAAAACTCAAAATTGGACCCTCGTAATTTAGAAGTAGGGTCAAAGAAGACTCCCAGAGATATGTATTACTTTATCACGACCATGACCTATATCACGTGTTTCAGTCACTACTAGCGGTTCTTCAGCTTGGTCGGTGTACAGCCCATTACCTTTCAGTTGCGAGAATCAGGCCTTTCACAACCAGCTTACAGAGACAATCAAATAATGTTGTCAATAGATAATTGGTTTTACAGTTCATTTTAATTGTTATCCGTTAACAGAAAGACAATCTTACTTACAAATTACTGTCTAGATGCTTTTAAAAAAGATAAAGATGAATAATCTCACTAGAAATAACTTAGTTTTGGGAAACTTATAAATAATCTAACGAAATAAATTGCAGAGTTTTTTTTTAAATATGTATAAACTAGATTTTTTTTTCAATTATGTGCGTAAGTTAATACTACTGATATATCGAGAATTGTATTCATTGTCATCATCTTAGAGTGTTCAGTCAAAAAAATCAAAGCCTGGCCAAAAAATATTTGAAATCTACCATGCTTCACAAATTTCACTAAAAAATTTGCTAACGATCAATAATAAGTCTTCATAAAACTCCGCAGCAAGTATTAACAAATTACTGTATAGGAAGCATAATAAAGGAAGCCTTTCTTTTGGGAAAACAGTAGGGGATGTGTTTTCATTAATACTTATTAAATTCAAAATCGACCAAAAAGAAATATTGGTTCTTATTTCATGTAAGCTTGCACAAATACATATCTAACTAAATCCATTTACTCTAAATTAATGTACTTTAAAATCTAAAATCCAGAAGAAGTAATATTACTGTTTTGTTTTTTGATAAATACCTCAGCCCGAGATTTTTATCCAATTTGTCTGTTCATCTTTGTCATGTTGGTGAATAAATAGCTTTCTTAATGGTCATTTTTCGAGAACTATACGAATTTTAAAGAGTTGAGCTAAGGACACTCTCTCAAGCAAAGGTATTTAAAAAAGGTAGAAATCATAATGTTAGTTAAGCGTCGATTTTATTTAAATGGTGTTAATTCTTTTACTAGTTGAATTTAAAAATTGATTGGTGTAACATTGGGTATTTAAAATACCAGTATACTATTTTAGTAAAGAAAACTCAGGTCCAATACTTTTTAGTGAGGAATCAGAATTAGCGACAAACTATCTAAACTAAACTGATTTTCATATGAAATGACATTCATAAAAGATGATAGAGGACCCTGTACTGTATCATTCGGTTATCTGGTTTAGTCCACTCATCACCATCGAGAACAACATGCGCCCTCCAGGGGCCAGAAGTTCGACCCCAACCTGTGTCGCCACCCTAACGTTAATGAGACTACGTTAACGAGAATGAAAGATTTGCAATGGAGGGCTAAAGCCTTGTATTGGGTCACTCAGAGCCCAATACATGCAATTCGGTTACAGTTTAGGAAGATAACATAAGGATGGATAATTGAATTCAATATAAAACTTAAAGAGGAACATTAAAAAGTATAAAAAATAAGACAATAGAAAAAAATATGTACAAATAAAGAGTGCAACTATTGTGTAGCTGCAGGTCCTTGATTATGTGATTGGTAGGGAAAATAATGTCATTTCAGTTGCGAAGTCTGTGACTAAAAGTTCAGGTTTTTTTAAACACAATGGGTTAAAAGTCTGAGTCTGATGAATCGTCTATGGAACTGGTGGAAGGGGAGATACTGTTCTTGCACAAATCGAGAGAGCTGAACGAAGGCAAAATTGAAGAAAATCAGTCTAGCTAAGGTTTTGAGGGCATTTGATATGATGCTGGGTCGTGAAGATGCATTCTTTAATATAATTAACGGAAAGGGATCTTTGCCGCAGAGACAGAGAGATGAAGAAGTTCTAATTATTTTTTTTAAAATAGGTTGGGTGTGTACCATGTTCTCTTACGAAGTAATTTATGTAGTTGTTATTCAATAGGTGTGGCACCGAGACTTTAGGAAAATGACAATAGTAAATGCGTAGTGGAACCTATTCCTAATAATGCAATTGTTGAAGCCTTCGTGACGTTGCAACTTCAAGATATTAAAGAAAGTCTGACATCTACCCTGTGTCTGTCTTTAGCTCACTTAAATAGATTGATACTGAATAAAAACATGGATTATGACACATAAACACATTTATTAACGTGAACAAAATATAGCAATACAAAATTGCTTCAAGCTGAGATAACAACAAAAAATTGTAACGTCTTAAATATCCTAACATTAAATGACGTCATCTTCAAGTTATTCCTAATTGGATGGGAGCATGTTGCCATTCGGAACAATTTTAAGTGTCTGGAAAGCGCAAGCTTTTGAGATTCACAAGAACCTCTTTGAAGTGAATGTGCTTCATAACTATTTCAATCTTTCCCTTTGATATTAAAGTAGTTTTTTCACCAGAAGCAAGTTTGTCATAAAGCCGGAGTATGCCCGGCTTTATATAAGTTCCTTATAATAACCAAATAAAGAACCTCATACAAAAGCACTGAAATAGATATTCTAGTGAATTTATATAAATAAAAAAACGTTTTATTCCAAATACCAAATCTGCACCACAAACGATTTTGAAATTATATACAATAAGAAAAATCTTTAAGCCAAATTCGTTCGAATTCTTGAAGAAAGTTTAGAGAACTGTTTATAATTTTTTCTATTAGTAACATTCATTTCACTTCCTTTTGAAAACGGGCACTTTTTGTAAGCATACTTAGTCCTTCATGGTAATGAAAAACAAGTGTTTCAAACATAAGCATTGTTTTGACTAACCCGCTGTTAAAAATATTATGCATTCTACACAACTTATTCCATTTTATATCTTCCCACCTTTTCACGAAAGACTTGAATCTATTTAGTTGCGTAATTCCTTTTTCATGGCTAAATTTTTTATACAATTTTTTACACTCACGTATAATTTTTTATATCTACATGAGTATAAAAAAAAATGAAAAAGTTATATTTGTAAAAAAATAGCGGCAAGCTTTTGTGGACTTAACACACAACTTGAATATTTAATACTTAACACAATTTGCATATTTATGATAAGAAAATGTCAAATTTTTCATTTTTAAGAAAGCGTAGAGAAATAGTACTATTTACATCCTCTTTTAGGCTCAATCCGGTTCCAACGAGTAATTAAGAATAATATTAATTAAAAAAATTAAAGTTCGTTCCACTTTCTAAAAAGTGCTTCCAACTGTATAAAAAATGTCATCTATTCAGCTTTTCATTTTTCTCTTTTTTGAGAACTTAGTAATTTACGATAATTATTCATTCAAGGTAATAAGAACAAGGTATACAATTTTTTTGTAAATATTTTCAGGATTCTTGAACTGCATTTTAAATATTATCTTTTGTGTATCTTATCAACCTCTTTAAAAAAGTTAGTATCTTACACTGCTGAACAACCAAATTGCAACACCTACAAAGACAAGAAATATCACAACAAAATTTATTTTGTAGATAACAGGTTAACCAAATGATTAAATTTATAGACTTCGGTGAATTGTAGTTCCTGCCAAAATCAGTAACCAGAGTAGCAGCCATTGTTGGAGATCACCGCTGACACACGACTCGGCATTGATTCAGGAGACTTTGGGTATGTTCTTCGGGTATAACAGATAAAGCAGCTTCCTCACGTTGCTAAAGTTGAAGTTGATGTGGCAGCTGGGAATATAATCTGGGTCAGTCATTGAGCAACCATGGATAGCATGTTTTCTATCAGCGAAAGATCAGGAAAGCAACCCGGCCAGGGAAGCAATTCAATCTGGCGATTGACAAAGAACTCTTGGACAATCCATGCCACGAGTGGTCATGCATTATCCTGTTGAAATATGGATTTCAATATGGAAATCAACTTTGTCTGCAAACCCTAAAGTTGAGGAACGACAACAAGCTCCAACGCCTCCAAAATGTAGGCTGTTTAAAATACCAGCAAGGTGTACTAGAGGAGTGCGAGAGGTGTATCCAATACCACCCCATACTATAATACCCGGTATAGATGACCAGTGTGGTGGAGCAATCACCGTGGAGAGAGGATTCAGCATCCTCTCTCCATGGTGTCTCCAACTCGAATGCAACCATCCTGGAGCTGCAGAAAGAAGCGTGACTCGTCAGTAAAAACAATTTCATTTCATTTTGCCGTCCACATCCTTCTTTCATCGCACCACTGGTGGTGGTGACCTCTGTGGTTTTTGCATCAAGGGTAGACGAAGAAATGAACGTCTTATGGACAGACCACTCTGTTGTAAGTGGCGTCGAATGGTGAATAGTACACGTAGACACTGGATGATGAGTTACAGACTAAATGCGCTGTGCTATGGTTCGTGATGTGGCTGAGCGATCCGTCACTGACATGCGCACAGTTTGCCTGTCATCACCCGAAGTGATACACTGAGGTAGATGCGATCAAACACGTCGGTCAGTCGTACTCTCCTGCATCCAAAGATTACATATCCGCATTACACCTGTGTGGTTTCTTCCAACTCGACTACCGATTTCCTTGAAAGATAATCCACAATCTCTATAGGCTACTATCTTTCCTCTGTCGAACTCGGACACTTGATCAGAAATAGATCTCTGTTTTTTAAGAGGCATAATTGATCGTTTTAATAAAACCACAAGAAAATCACAGCTGCCGAATTAAAATCGTCAAAATCTCCAAGCCTTAAATAGCGTTTTCAAGTGGCGCCACAAGCGCACGTGTTGTCAATCTGTACTGAAATTCTAATCATTTTGCATATCTCACCTCCGCTAAAGCATGTTGTAAATTTCATGCTATTTGCATATTTCCTTCAGAGTGTTGTATTTATGGTAAACAGCAGTGTATTTGCAAATAGGATTAAATTTTATCTTATTTCGATGACTTCCAGTCAAATTTCTATTAATTTCAGCTGATATACTCATGACATTTCCTTGACTTCCGATTTGTCTTACCTCATCTTTTTATTTAATCTAATGAATTTTTATATGCATAATTAATCCTTCAAAATTATAAAGAACAATTAATAATTGTTTCAAATTGAATACAAATCTCACCATCCTTTCTTGAATGATGCACAGTTCCTTTTCTTTAATTATCAGCTTCTGGTAGACATAAATCTCACGAGTTCATGATATATAATATAATGTACCAAATTTCCTTCGAATCTTTTACGGAATATAGAATTGCAATGCGTAGAAAGTGAAAGAGGCAATATTTTACGGGTGTAATTAAATGCTTGAAATAACAAGAAAAATCTATAAGCCAAATCTCGTTCGATTTCCTGAAGAAGGTTTGGCGAACTGCTTATAATTTTTCTCTTATTAACATTCGTTTTACTTCCTTTAAAAAGCAGACACTTTTTGTAAGCATTCTTAGTTTTTCATGGTAATAAAAAACAAGTGTTCGAAACAAAAGTACGAATTTGACTAATGCGCGGTTACAAAATTATATATGCATTCTACACAACTTATTCCATTTTATTTCTTCATCCTTTTCATGTAAGATCTTGAATCTATTTGATTGCGTAATTCGGTTTTCACATAATAAAATGCGTGTTCCAAACTTTATTCAAGTTTAAAGTATGCACAAATTAAAACATGTAAACATGATCATAAGCAAATAAATTAAGAAGTAAACAGATACTATATATATATATGTATATCATTAAAACCAAAATTTATCGCAATATACTGTAATACGTTTTTTTAAAAAATACCTCCTAAATATTTTTAAAATTTTTTTATAAAAATGTAACCATAAAAGAAACTCAAATAATTAGGTCAAGCTTTATGAATATTTAAACTGCATAAAATATTTCATAAGATATGTCTTGATGATATAACAGTTAAGTAATATTATTTTTTTTTATATAAATTATATAAGATTAAAGAAATTAAGAGTTCCAAAGAAGAAATGTATTCTACATAACCGTATGATGAATATACGACTATTCCATTAGATAAAACGCGGTTACAGCTAAAAGAAAAAGTTAAATATCAGTAGCTGTTACCGAAGGCGAGATGAAATTATATTCTAGTAACCTTCGTGAATGGGAGATAACAATAAATTTCCAAGGCCGAGGTATTCAGAGTAGGCAGATGAAGTAACAGTGGAAACTGAATACGTTGTTCAATTCGATTAAGATTAAAATGAAACCTAACTTGTTACAATTTCTATTTAATTCTTAGGTTGTAACGATATCTTTGAACACCGATAAAAAATCTCCTCTTTGTTTTCCTTTGTCTTTTGTCTAAACTTCTTCCCATTGCAATATCACATTTACGTTTTGTTTCTACAATACTTCAAAGAATAGAAAACTTGTCATTTCTAAGAAGGATAGCATCATTTTTAATTTGAACACGTACGATTCCAACGTCATATCAGAATATTGCGCGTTATTTCTCAAAATTGTTGAACAGATGGTAAAACTGGCTATCTAACTTAGGATAAATCTGACAAATTCGATTAAAATATATTTTTCGGCATTTGAATTACTTATTTCACAACCGTTATTTTTATGTATACTTCCAAATTAAAAGTAGTTTTATTATACTCTGTAATCTCAAATTGTATTTTTCCTTAATTGAATGAAAAAAGAAACAAATTTACATTATTTCTTTAATTTCGTCACATTTTCTATCAATGAATAAAAATAAAAAAAAAGTAGTTAAAGATGTTTCCTTTAAATTTCTTTCAATTTTGAGTTGATTACTTTACTTTATTTTAAAGTAATTCTATTATTCCTTAAAATAGCATAAATGATTATTTTAAAGAGTTAAATAACTATTTATTTAAGCGGGAAAATTTCTTATGCCTATAAATTTAGTATTATTTTTCCAAGAATATATCATTTGAAGGCATCTGTAATTTAACAAAAGACTGATTCTAATTGCAATAAAAAATAGAATTTGTATGGGGATTTAACTAAGAAGTGTTAAGTATTTGGGGAAATAGTACCTCTTTTAGCAAAAAAGGTACTATTTCCCCAAATAATTTCCTTTTTATTAATATTGAAATAAAAACCATACTTTTAAATTCTTCGCGAATGTTTCGGTTGAAAATTTAACGATTTAATAGTGAATCACTTCATATTTAGTTTTCTATAATATATTTTATCCAATCTATTAATTTATCACTATACTCGTAAATTTAGAGTTGTTTGATGCAATAAAATTTTATAGTGAATGGGCAAAAGGAAATAAAAATTATTAGGACTAATGTGTGTGAGCAGTATTATAAGTATCCTAGTTTCTTCCGCAAAAACCTAAGTCTCACTTTGAAATTTCAATTTCAAAAATCAAGACAACAGTTTATTTTTTCAAAATTCCCTGACTGAGATATATCAGATTTTTTAAAATAAAAAACTCTTTTGTCTTTAAAACCGATCTTATTATCAATTGTCCTTAAAAATGTTCATATAAAAATAAATTTCTTAACAATAAATTCATTAAAAAAATAAAGGTAAAGATAAAACATTGAAATAATTTATTCAAACACAAGAAAATGTTTAAAACAAATGGAAGTCACTGGCTATTTATTTCATTTTTGAAAAAATGAAATACCGATAAATAATAAATACGTTAGTTTTTACATAAAATTAGTTTATTATTAAAAAAATGGGAAAATGTTCGTATATCGTTAGTAAAATATTAAATTCTATTATTAATAGACTCTGTTTTGTATTCTTGTGATCTACTATATTTAAAATATACAAAAGGTTTGTAATCATTACAATATTATGTATATCTTTTTTTTCTAAGCGAGTAGTTTGAATTCCATTTTTACGCAAAACATTTTAAATAATCATTAATTTTGGAAAGTGAAGATAAACGGCATTTAAATAGCGCTTAAAGCAAAAATTTTGGAGAAGAGAATAAAACGCGATTCAAAGAAATCTTTTCTTATTATTATTTTACATTATAAATATAACATTTATTTATTTGTAATACTTGTGAAATGTCAGTAGAAAAATGCAAAGAAAAAAAAACTAGTTGGTATGAGGAAAAAACTCAAATTTTTTGCTCAATCGATTATTTTTAATGACCAATTGCAAAAACACTTCAAGTAACCTTACTTAATTCCTAAAATTTAAATCAGAATTTTCCAATTATATTAAATGTCGAAGATGAAAATGATATCACCTTATTGAAAAATTCAAGAAAATACCATTGAATTAAATTTCTTCTAGATATCAACAATGAATATTTAACAGAAAACTTATTGTCTAAACTTTTTTTAATAAAGATGCTTCATTCTTTCTTAAAACTCAAATAACAAAAACAGGTTATTCTGCAAATGCAGTAAGCACTTTATAATATAAAGTTCTGCTATATTATGAATATTTACAAATTTTTCTTTTTCGAAAAATGGGAATTATGTTACCAATTTTAAAATGGCAACGAGTCGAATTTGTGTCACGTAGTCGTTATTAGCAATTAATTATCGGCGATCATACCAAGTAAATAAACAAAGGATCGTCGAAGCACAATAGTGTAAATAAGTATATATTGTGTTCGATAAATAACGCTAAATACGATGTTTTACACGAAATATTGTTTATATGTCTATACCAAAAGGAGTTCAATTTATTCTCTGATCTGATAACATTATATTTATTAACCTAATCACAATAAAAAAAATGTTTTCTACTTTCATCATTATTCCTTTTTCCATTCAAAACCACTAACTTATCAAATCACTATAGTCTATCAGTTTCGAAGTTATTAAATATAAATAGATCAATTTTAATTAATGTATTGATACATATTTCAGTGATTATACGTATCTAAATCAGCAAAGTTTTGCATTATGCTTCACAGGTTACTGTAAATATTATAGGTTGGTGAAAAATAAATTCATTTATTTTTTGTCAACTTTATGTAACTTGTTTTATATACGCTTAGCTTAGATGTTTAAAGCTGTTTTAATATCAGTTTTTAAGCTCTGACCGATGCTACGATTGTTAACAAATGGTCAGCTTTGATAATTTTTGATATTTTATAGACAATTTCGAAGACGATGGACTTGTGCGAGAGAGTTGCATCTTTTTAAAATCAAAAATACCTGAACTGAATCCGCAATACCAAAATTGCATGTAAATGGATGTTACAAAATCGAGACCATAAACACTATTCACAATTTCAATAGCCTAGCTTGTATTTTCAACTTTATCAAAAAAAAATTGTTAAATGTGGCGAATTTTCTCTTTTAGGTATTTTAACACTCTTTAACTCATAAATGAATGGACAAAACAAAAAAGAGTGAAAGTATTTTTTTAATGCGAAATGTCACCTTTTCAACGAGCATAAATCTGAAATTGCTTTATCAACACTTTATGCTGTATAGATTACTGCAGTTTTGAAATGAAAAAATAATCGATTACTTTTTCCTCCATCTAACATGATTTTTTGGGATAATTTTTAATCGAATCATACTTTTTTGAAGTAGAATGTAACGTTTTTGCGATCCTAGCTACTTTAGGACAATTAAAAATGAATATTGCTTTTTCACTTTTTTAAGCACATTTTTGACGTGGGTGTTTGGGTGTCTTTTTTAAAGTTATCTCTCTATTGGTGTTTCTCCTGAGTAAATCATCAAAATACGCTTTATTGTTATACATTCCTCCTCAAAGCAGCATACTCTGTTGATAAATAAAAATTCTGTTTAACTTGAACTGTTTAACCAATCAATTTCACATCTTCAAGAAGCACTGAAAAGTTCAATTTCTATCAAAAACGGTTTGAATATTGTTTCATTCAATTTGTTGAACAATTAAAATTTTCAAATAAATAATCAGTGAGAATTAGTTAACTAATATTATATGAGGAAACTTTCTCCATAATCAAAACATTAATTTTACCTTAAATAACTACGTTAAATTAAAGTGTTTATAATTTCGAAAATGTGCTTACTCATTTTTATATTTTTGAGACAACACTTTTTTATACCATACATAATACAAAGAAAAGCATCAGATACAGAAAATATTTAATCCAATGATATCATTTTTCTAAAAAAATGTTTTAGAATTTTATTCATAAAATTTCTTATAAGGCTTTCTTGAGATTTAAACAAAAAAAACTTATTTAAAGAGAATCAAAAATAAAGCACTCATATATATATATATATA
>JAPDSC010079729.1:0-13340 GCA_026290005.1 Latrodectus geometricus | reverse complement strand
TATATATATATATATATATATATATATATATATATATAATCAGCTTACCTCAAACCATTTGTAATGAAAAAATGAGATTCATTCTTCAAAATTCTTGAAGAATTATAAAAGGGAATTCCTCTGATGTTCAATTTTAGAGTTCCGATGGGAAAAAAATATCAAGACACTAAGTAGCGCATGTGTGACCACTATTTAGGCTACTAAAATTTAATATTTTTAGCAAGTTTAATGTAACTATTCATCCTGCTTTCTTCGATCATATTTGTTCAGGTAAACTCTTGAAAGTTTTATGGTTTTCTTCCCTTGAGACTCGTGAATAATCTTTATTATGAAACCATGAAATATTTTTCCAAAAAGCAACAAGAAGCTGACGTTCAAATATTTTATCGAGATTTAGGTAATTAAGTGCAATATGAAATTTATATATCTTAATGGCTCCGAATTATTATGATAGCATTGGCAGTTATGATTAAACTTAATTTGTCATAGCTTCCTTAGAAGATATATATCTGTTTATATCTTCCAGGAGAAATTCTAGAGAATTTCCCAGCTTATCTGCTTGGAAGCATAATAATTATGTCCATTATGAATCCAGGAAAGGTTTTAATAGGAAGTCATAAGAAGCTAATTTTTAAATGTGTTACAAATGTCTTTACCTGTTTGGCTGTGTTTGGTTGAAGTTTAACCCTTCTTTGCATGATTTTTTCTTTATTGAAGAAATTAATCAAGTTGATATAATTCATGTTCAAAATTAAAGGAAAAATGGTTAAAAAAATCTTAGTATATATTTATAGTATAAATTTAGCAAAAACCAATATGCTGAAAATGTCCATCATCATCCAAAATTAGATCATTAGCTTAGTACTAAATAGAAATAAAAGAGGAAAATAACAGAAGCACGTGTTACAAACCTTTCTTCCACTCATTTTCAATTTTTTAGCAATAGAAACTCTAATATAATAAAACAAAATTATAAACGAAATCATACGTTTATTGCAACTACAACAAACAGCGGAATGAGACAACTTTAAGCTTGTTTCACTGATAATGACACTTGTTTATTTTTGACAGCTATGTTTCTTTTTATGCAATGGACATTAAAAAGGTATCCAAACACGATCAACTTAAAGTGAACTTGTTCTTTTATATAATTTTTGTGCATTATAGGTTATGATGGAAATTTCCACCACTATGCAAAGATTGGTTAATCAAATAATATGATGCCATATTAGATACAGTCAAATATCAAATATGGCAACTAGTATACTACTTTTGGTATCAGTTTTTTTTTTTTTTTATTTATTTTTTTTTTTTTTATTTTTTATTTTTTATTTTATTTATTTATTTATTTAAACACTTTGATTTTGTTTCGAACAATATTTCAGTATTAGAAATTGAAGTTACATTTATATTATTTTATTTGCTTCGAAACGAATGCAAACATTGCGTAACTTGTTTAATTGAGATTTTACCTATCAATTTATTTAGGTTAGAAGTACCTTTAATTAGATGACTTGATAAAGAAAATTAAGATATAAGAGTTTAATTATTTAAATTTTATTATATTTCAAAGATGGATTTAGTTTCTAACATCTTCTAAGTTATAAAAAAAAATGTATCTGTATAAAGTCACATTAAAATTGTATAAATGCTTACAAATAATAATTAAAGTAAATTGATTTTCTTCTAAGCAAAATGAATTTCCCGCTTCTACCTGAGAAAAAGTGCATTGATCTCAAAAAACTACAGATATAAAAAATAAATAAGTACAAACACTGTAAGAGTCATATCTGAAAATATAAAAAACATGCAACCATAATATTCTTTTCAACCAGTGGACCTTTCCCGACCACTGGTACAACCGGTAGATCAACTGGTGCGATGAGTTGAAGAGGAAACTTACAATGGAAAATATGATGGATGATAAAAAAATCTAATTAGTATTTCTTTCAATAAACTATTTCTAAACAGCTTTTGCGTGATTTTATTCCTACATTTCTCATAATTTTATCTCACAATAGCAATTTAAAAATGAAAAAATAAAAACCATAATTCACATACAAGTCCAGTTGCTCTACATTTTTACTCTAACTATTATAATTATGATAGTTATGAATTTTATTATAAGTTGTTTGGTTTGAACTTAATGACACTAAACATTTTCGTAGACGGTTCGCTCATGTAAAATTACTTTAATAATGTCAAAATAAATTTGTTTTGCTATTAATATTTTAAGAACAAATAAAATTTAATTTCCAAATATATTGTATGCTTTGTGTTAATAAACAAACTATATAGCATGGAAAACGATATTCATGCTGCATTTGCTTTTCCATAAACTAAAATAAGTTCTTACTAACGTTTATATTTTATTTTAAGATGGACAAAAAAATATCGATTTCAAATCAAAATACAATTATTTACATCAAAAATGCCATTTTTAAAAACAAATTAAAAATTTTGTATAAGGTAACATTTAAAAACTAGTAAGTCATCTAAAATCGATTATTGATTTTTTTTCGTAAATAAAAAACAACTGATGTACATCAAAAATTTGTTTGTTGTAATTTTTTTTTCAGTTTAAAATAGGTAATTTAAAATGTGATACAAGTTATCACATTTTAATTTATTCCCATTTTATTTCGACTCGTAAAAGTGGTATAAATAATCTCCACAATATGTTGAATACTTAAATATAAACAATGTTCGCATCCATTTGGATTCTTTCGTAAAAAGAACTCTATAAATATATTAATTAGGCATTCTGTTGACGTCTTTTCGAATCCAATTTTAATAAGTTATTAACAACAAAGCTGGCGCCATCTATGAGACGCACATGAGAAAAAAACTTGAAAGAGTGATTAAACGCCTATTCAAGTTTTGTACTGTGAAAATGAAATAATGATAATATGCGTATCAATTCAGTTTCAAAATAAATGAGGAGTATGCAAAGTGCTGCACCAATCTGTCTCCATGCTTTCAGAAATCATATTGAGTATAGATAGTAGCCATTAAAGAGCTTGTAGCAAGTGAGTAAGTCCAAGTAAAATAAACAGATAATCCCATCTTCACACTTTCTTTTCTAATTTTAAAGAAAATATATAATAAAACTGATTACAAAAACACATGAATCCGCACATTTCCTCCAGTCGTCTGCCACTTTGGAATATTTCTACTTCTGCTTTAAAAGAAAAAAGCGAAAAGAAAATACAATAAATTTTATTTACTTTACTGAAAACGCCTTCGACGTTGCAGGCTTTTTCCCATTAAATCAAGGTAGAATGTTTAATAAATTACTTATCGAGAAGGTAAAAAAGTTTCTGTGGGTTTGAAATATTTCACAGCGTGAAAACTACAGAAGAGTGTTCAAGAAAATAAACAAAAACTTGCAATCATCATATTATTTCCAAAGATAAATTAACAGCAATTATCATTTAATTTGAAAAATATCTATAAAGTATTACTAAAATCATAATCAATTATAAAAAAATAAAACTACCAATGAAATTATCTTGTATAGATTATTATATTATTCTTAAAAATAAAATTGCAATGAATCAAAGTTAATAATGAAGGATGTTTAAAATTTATTTTAAGATATATTGCAATTAAATAAATTTAAATTTTTCTAAATTAATAAAATTTTAAAATTGTAAAAAAATATGATTTTTGTATCACAAAAATATTTAGTAGTTTGTCTCCTATTATAATTTTTAAAGGAAAAATAAACGGAAGCTTGAACATCAATTTATAAAGTAACATGAAAAGAATACATTTCTGTTGAGATAATTTTATTACATGAATATACAATATGGAGAATTGTTTTTCACAAACAACATTGTAATAAATCAAAGTTAACAATAAACACATTTAAATTTTACTTGTTGATAAATTGTAGTTAAAAGAAATAATTTTTTCTGAAATAAAGAAAATTTTCTAACACGAAAAATCCTACCAGAAATTTGATTCTTATATTAAAAATATACAGAAATATAGTATCATTTTTTTAAGATACATAAGCGCGAAAACTCAATTTAAAAAGTAGCTTAAAATCATCACAGTCTCATTATGTGATTAACACATTTAAAAATTTGTATTCACAAAGAATTAAAATTGAAATAAATCGAAATTAACAATGAAGTTTATTTTAATTTTGTAAATTTAATATAAGTAAATTTTATTTTTGAGGTACTGTAATTAAAATAAATAAATTAATTTTCTTAAGTTGAGGAAATTTTCCAATCTAAAAGCCCTATAAGAAATGTAGTTCTTTCATTACGAAATATACAGAAATATATTTAAGTTTTTAAAAATAAACAACTAGGAAACTAAAAAGTATCATAAAAATATAATAATGATCTTATACTGTATATTAAAATAGGTGTTAAATTGCAATGTTTGTTTGTAAATGTACTTTGAAATTGAAATAAACAAATTAAGCTTTTACCAAAATGAATAATTTCTTTTCTAATTTAAGGATAAACAATGTGAAAAAATATAATTATAGGAATATTAAAAGTTATATTATTATTTTTACTAAAAATTAAATAATATCAAATATAAATAAAAAGTAAGAAATAATCGTAAGCTCGAAAATCTCAGAATAGTTATTATATTATTTAAAAACAATTATTCACAAATAAATGAAAAATTAAAATCATAATTAACAATGAAGAATTTTAAAATACATTTGTGGATGTAATAAGTTTAAAGTAAATAAATTTTTTTCCTTAAAATTTATTTTTGGCAAATTAAAAAGAAAACTTTTCGAATTATAGAAATATTACCAGAATTCTCATTTTGCAGAAATATATAAAAATATATCTCATACCATCAGTTTTAAAGAAAAAATAAATTGACAAAATCTATGTATAAAAATCAAAAATGGCATAAAAGTTAACTAACCATATGATGGTTATTTTATTATATAACAATTATTACTGATGAACAAATTAAATTTAAAAAAATGAGGATTAACAAAAGTGAAATTTTAAATTAGGTACATAATTTTAATGTAATTTTATATGATTTTTTATGATTATTTAAAATTAAAAAGAATTTTTCAGGAGGTATTCTTTTATATTGCACACACAACATACCTTTATAAGAGAGGAAGCTGTGAAAATGTTCCTAGGCAACTCATGAAATTTTATTTGAAATTAAAGCCTAGAGAGAAAGAATTTAGCTTATACCAGCGACAGTCGTAAAAGTTCTTACGAGCATGTTTCGATATTTGTCTAATAATGAAAATTCGGTACGGAATATTCCGACTTATAAATTGAGCCAAAAACAAATGTTAGCATAATTTTCTTCGCATACATTATTAAATAAAAATTCACAAAGATAAAACTCATCTCTACATTCAAAACACAGACCTTGTAATTACATCGAAATGAAGATGTGAATATATTACTTGATTTACCTCTAGGGTAGAAACAGGTTTATAATTTAGAAAAAAAAATTACGTGGGGATGTTTGAAAGCATAAAATCACTTTTTATTGTGCAAATTATGACTGCGTCTTAACTTAACGGAGCATTGTGAATTGTTTATTAAATGAATGAACTTCAAAGAATTAATAACAGTAAAAGTTACAAATGGATAGTCTTTTGATTCTCAACTTTCACCTGAAAGAGAATGTAATGACTTTTGGATTTAAAATTAATAAAAATCCACTGTCAGGAACAATAAATTGGGTGCCTGTAGCTACAGAAATCAAAATGTATCCATAATTTCAAGGTTAAAAGAAATTAAACTCTGTCATCGCAGTATTTATTAGTGTAGCAACCTATTGAAGTCTGATTTAGATTGACCTTGATAGAATAGTTATATGCTTCAAGGCAGTGACCTTGAAGAAATAAATTGTTATCAATTATACTAAATGGTTACAGTCAACTTTCCCCTGTTGCACTCAGTTTACGAAGTTTCAGTCACAATCAATTTGCCCTTTCTAAAAAATTCTGTGATACAAAATATGGGAAATTTTATTTCTTAATGTTTTATGAAATTGCACTCAATTTACAAAGTTCCAGATGCACTCAATTTGCACATGTTTAAAAATGTTAAACACAACTTAATGTGATATGAAATCAGCAAATTTTATGAGTCAAAATGAGGTATGAAATTGCACTCAATTTAACAAAGTCGCAGTTCCATTCAACTTGCACTTATTTAAAAATGCCAATACGCAAAACTTAATATGATATGAAATTTGCACAGCTTATACAAGCATTTTTATGGTATTCTTTGCATCTATTATAATTTAATTTTAAAATTGCCCATTTTTGCAACATTAATATCGTGAATTTCTTATTCAACGGAATTATTCAAATTTTAAATTTTCTGTTGTATGTTAAACTGCTTCGTAAATGAAGCCTTCAAAAATACTAACTGTATAAGATAATTTAAAATATTTTTTAATTTCTCACAACAATTTTTTTTCAAAAACTTCCAAATAAATCAAATTTTTTTAAATAATCCGATGACTAACAGATGCAGGCGAGCTAGTTGCTGCAACATTAGTGCTGGGAACTTCAAGGAAGCAATGCAAAGTTTGACACCCACCTCGTGTTTGTATTTTCATGCATATGTTTGAAAGTTTTTAACAGTTCAGAATCAACTTTAATTTTACACTTTAAATCATAATTCATGGTTGAACAACATGATTGATTCATGGCTAGAAAAATGGTCATAAAGCAACATAAACTAATAATTTCAATTTGATTTATGAAAATGCCTCATAAATTTCTCTTTAGTCTAAATTTAAAAAATTCAAATACTTTTAAGATTTAGTTAAATTTTTAGTGACATAGTTACATTTGTAAAAAGATTGCATGGGATTACATTGCATAGGATACAGATTGAGATTATTTAAATCAATAAACTTCTCACAGTTACGGTTAATGACAAAAGTACATGTACAAATCAAGTTTAAAAAATTCCAGTTTCAAATAAATAAAGCAAATTTGGATCTCATTTTTTGAAAATGTGCTTTAAAATAATCATTTTCTTCTCACCAACAAACACCTGGAGATCTAAAAGAAACTTCTTTTAGATCACCCGGTATTTATTGATACGGCAAGAAGTGTTTCCTGTAATTTGGATGTACCCAAAAATCACAACTCTACAAAATTCTGTTCTGCATTCTGTTATGCGGATGTTCCTTTATCGATTCCGGGCTTTGGTACCTGGAGACAACCAACAGCGTGTCTACTTTGTAAATTTCTTCCTCATCAGATATCATGAAGGTAGCAGGTGGCAGCTGCAGATATCATGGATGGATGAGGCACATTTCACCTTGAATGTGAAAGTAAACTCCGAGAATTGCGCTCATTGTACGGATGAAAAACCTTGCGGTGTGGAACACTAGCGCCTTTATACCATAGATATGTTACTATGTGTGGTGCAACGTCACAAGGACATTCTTTCTGGATCCCTACTTCTTCTAAGAAGTCACATCCAGTGACACGCAAGCATGCTTAGTCACAAGTGCTCGGTATAAATCAATGTTGGACAATTACGTAATTCCAGAATTGCAGTAGCGAAATGTCATTAATGACATTGTCATCAAGATGGTGCTTTTCCACACAGTGCCAGGAGAGTTCGACAAGTTCTGCAACAGCACTTTGGTAATAGAGGTCATTGCGTGTATCTTTGCAGTTTCATGGCTACCTCATTCCCCTGGCCTCACTCCAATGGATTTCTGGTTCTGGGGTTGTCTGAAATCTAAGGTGTACTTATCAAATCCCCCGAATTAGTCAGACTCAAAAAATGCCATAAAACGGGATATTCTATAAATTCCTCCTGCTATGATATGTTCATTATTTTTATCAATAATGTATTTCATGTAATGCTATCGTCTGCAAAAATGGACACGTTGAAAACTTGTAATTCGAAGAAAGTTGTTTCCTTCCCCTCTCTTTTGTTATCATTGGTTCTATACAATGTTCTTCTTGGCAAATATTTTAAGCCATCAATTTACGTCATGCGTGTCTCTTTTTAACGCCCTTTAAAGTTTTCCCATGCTCTGATCAATTAGCCTATGAAAAAAGTGGGTTTTAGCCATTGGAAAATTACGAAATTTTGTCACTCTAACTGTAATTGTGAGAGGTTTATTGTTTTAAATCCTCACAATCTGGAGACCATGCATTTAAATAATTATATCTCAACTTTCATTTGGATTGGTTAAACGGTTCAGCCACTATGGATTCCTAAATAGGAAAAGTTTCTTTTAGACCACCTGATACATTACAATTTCCAATGTTACTTTTTCATGGGATGAAATGTAACAACAAATTTTAACAATCTCATACTTGTCAAAACATTTTAAACTCTCAATAATAAAAATATGCATGAATTTAACTATATATATTTTCGTATGAAAAAAAGAATAGAGTTTTATTCTAAGTTTTTTACATTTTCTAAAATTCTCAAATTTTATAAATATTAAGTATGCTTTACATAAGGTTAAATAAAGAACAAACTAAAACATAAAAAATTATTTTATTGTAAATGAAATACAAAAAATTGATAAATATGGAAAATCTAAAAGATAATTACTTTTTTTGGTAATATAAAAAAAATATTTCTTAATCTAAATTTAATTCATTATACACCATTTTAGATTTTCACTATCCCCAATAAATAGTTGGATGACTTTCTGCTTTATAATAAATTTTTGCTCATAAAAAATATTTAATATCTTAAAAGTGTGGATTCTGTACTACTAAAAGCATCAAATCCGTCAGTATAGAAAGCGAATTAGATTTTAATTGAATAGATATTTAAATTAAGTTGAAAAATTGTCTTTTAAAGGATAAAAATGAAAAGGGAAGAACAAAAAGTTTTCGATAAGATTTTATAGAAAGGGATAATTAATTGGATAGTTTCAGTACGAAATTTAAAGTAAAATTTATAAAAATTGAAGATTATCGGTTGAACATCAGAAACCAAGATTTCGCGGTTTTTCTAGAAGACGAATGGTGACACGATGGCCTACCCACGGGTTGCCATCACTTCCTCCCTTTATATTTGCAGTGTTGCATCAGCATATTTCCCTAGAATTAGCCTGAGTTGGGCTCTACCAGTTAGATAGAAGCAGCAAGATGAGAATCTTCGAAATTTAGAAGTAGGAGTCAAGCAGACAGATAACAGATTTCATTATCATCTTTAAATCGGTTCCTCATACACAAATTACATTTGAACGTTGTTGCCTGGTGAAAAGTTGTTGTGATGCCTCGTGTAAGAAGGATAAATGCGTACCAGCACTTTTCTGAATTTGATAAAGGTCAAATTGTAGCGTACTGGGATTGCGGTTTATCTAATCGCAGTATTGCCGCTCGCGTCGGTCGAGATCCAGTGACTGTTAGCAGAATATGGAATCGATGGGTTCAGGACGGTAATACGGAACGCCATGCGGGATCTCAACGGCCACCTATCACTAGCAGCCGAGAAGACAGGCATATTATCCGCATGGCCGTAATGGATCGTGCAACCACGTCACGAGCCGTGGGTCAAGAAGCGGGGTCGTTTGGAAGACAACAAGTGTCTTCACGAACAGTTCAACGACGTTTGCAGCAGCATGGACTCTCAGCTCGAAGACCATGGCTGCGGCTTCCCTTGACGCTGCGTCATAGACAAAAGCGCCTTCAATGGTGTGATCAACGACGAAGCTGGGCGCACGAATGGCGAGACATCATCTTTTCAGATGAATCCAGGTTCTGTGTATAGCATCATGATGGTCGCATCCGTGTTTGGCGGCATCTGGTGAACGCACTCTGGCAGCGTGCATTCGTCATCGTCATACTGGCCCATCACCTGGCGTGGTGGTATGGGGTGCCATTGGATACACGTCTTGGTCATCTCTTGTTCGCATTGACTGTGCTTTGAACAGTGCACGTTACATTTTTGGTGTGTTACGATCCGTGGCTCTACCCTTTATTCGAGCCCGGCGAAATCCTACGTTTCAGCAGGATAATGCCCGACCGCATGTTGCCGGTATTGTACGGACCTTCCTTGATACGGAACATGTTCGGCTGTTGCCCTGGTCAGCACGTTCTCTAGATCTATCACCAATAGAAAACGTCTGGTCAATGGTTGCCGAGCGACTGGCTCGTCACCAAACGCCAGTCACTACGGTAAATGAACTGTGGCATCGTGTTGAAGCTGCATGGGCATCTGTACCTGTACATGCAATCCAATCTCTATTTGACTCAATGCCCTGGCGTATAACTGCTGTTATTACTGCCAGAGGTGGTTGTTCTGCGTACTGATTTCTCAGGATCTATCCAGCCAAATTTTTTGAAAATTTAATCACTTGTTATTTCTAGTATAATATATTTTCCCAATAAATATCATTTTGTTATCTGCATTTCTTCCTAGTGTAGCAATTTTAATGGCCAGTAGTGTAGTTTTACTATTCTTGCACTTAGAGAAATCATGAAATTGGAGAATAATATGAATAGAAAATAGAATAACATAAGTCTGAAGAATCTTTAAAAAATTGAAATAATATAAGAAAATGCGCCATTCTCATTTAATATTGAGAGTTCTAAAGTTTATTAGAGCTTAAAATCCAAAATAAAAAATATCTTAATATAGTTTTCAAATTTTTATATAAATAAAGTTATTTTCTTGTTTGTCCACCTAAATTTTTTTATCTGATTGAACTGAAAACGACTACACGGAATAGAATTAAACTTATAGCCACGTGTAAGCCTCTGACTATTTTAAAATATAAACAATGCTTCACCATAAAATTTTAATTCCAGCTTTAATAATTAATTTAAACCTGATTAACAATGATATAAGTAGTGAAACGTTCCGCTCAGAAACGCATCTCGCTTCGAGAATGACGCTTGTAATTCTTTATCTTTTAGAATTGCCCTCTATGAGTAATTGTTGGAAATAAAGAAAAAATATATACAACACTAGGTCTCGTCTTTTTTCTATATTCACATAATTTTTTTTATTAAAAAAAAAAAAAAAAAAAAAAAAGATAATTTTTTATTTTTGGAAACCATGTGTTGGTCCTTTTCCCTTTATCTGGTTTGTAAAATCGCTGAAGTCAACAGGAATGAGGATGATAGGATTCTTGATTTCAATATTTAATAACTTCATAACAGAAAGGAATTTTCAAGCACTCCACACTATATTCGAGTTAATTTTAGCTGATCCATGTGTGAGGCTTCATTTCGTAATATAAGACAGCGTTTTGGACAAAGTTTATTAAGCAGAAAGTATTGTTGAGAAAATAGGATGTATAAAGAGTTATTTGTCGATAATAGCAAGACATCCGTTTTCCCCGGGAGACTGAGACCCGTAAAAATTTGTGAGCTTGACCCACTAGTACAATTTAAATTTATTAAAAATACTGAAAAGAAATTCACAATGTTACATATTTATATTTAATGATTATTTAATAATTATAGAATTAATATCATTTAAGAGAAAAAGGTTACTAAAAATATACTGATTTATTTGAAGCCATAATTATTTTTATTAATAAGTACCTTATTAGGAATAATTTCAAGATTACTAAAGAAAGTGTAAGGACATACATATTATATAAAGGTAAACTAAACTAAACTCTGAGGCACAGAAGCTCAGCCTACAGTGCCAATATCTCTTTTCTTGACCGATGCCTCTGGAATGCGAAGCATATGTCCCGGTTATGTGGTCAGCCTAACGTGAAACCTCCACTGTTTTGTTCCCAAGTATGCTTGGTTCTCAGTTTTATAGACCCGCTGAAAGGATGAATTCATTTTTTCGATCCCTAGGATCATTTTTTATATCTTAGTTTCAGCTTGAGAAAAAATTGTGATTCTATGCTAATGACCCACATGGTTCTAGTTACGATAGGCTCAAACGATTGAAGTTTCTCACAAAACGAATTTCAAATCTCTCAGATAACCGTAATGTTATTAAACCACATGAATTCATCATTTCGGAATACATTTGAAAAAATAATTCAAATAAAATATTAGCATTATCCTTTGCTAATTTTGCGTTTTTACAAATAGACATAATTTTCCAACTACTTTGAGGCAAATATTTCTACAGTATTGGTTTTAATGCATGAAACTTTAAAATGTAATTAAATCTGTCCTTTTATATTGCATTATATATTAAACCTTACAGAGAAATTGTTTTTAATAGTTAAAAAATATATATTTCATCTACAAGAGGATATTTTAGTAAGAGCGAAATGCTTTCAAATTTTAACAACCATTAAAATTTTAAAAAAGACTACTTAAAGTATTATAGACTTTAACATTAAACTTAAGAATGGTTAACTATTCATCAGAATATTTCGTAAATGTTAATAAATTGTAGAATCCTTGAAATAAGTAGAATAAAATATTATGTCATTTATATCCAAAACATTTTTGCAGCATGGCCTTTAACAGATAGCATGCAACGTAAGTCCATATATAGTATACGATGCATATAACAGAACAAATAAAGATGTTTTATTTTAATTTTTACACACACAAAACTAAAAGATCTATAAAATATTAAGTATCCATAATAAAATATAATCATTATTACATAACATCAATAAGAATATTATTTTTCTAATATTTTACAAAAAGAAGAAATAATTGAAAAAATGAACTTACATGTGTTTTCTCGAATTGAGAGTACTTAAGAATGGTAAAAATCTCAACTTTACAATAAAAATTTCTTTTACATTTAATCTTTAGATCCGATAAGATATAGACGATTCATTGTGTTTACATCCTAATCAATCTCACAGATTTCAACGCAGTTATCTTTTCCACTTGTTTAAATCTAAGATTTAGTAATTAAACACTTATAACTTAAATCATATTTTAATAAAGATTTGTTATTGTTGAATTTCACTTATATAATTTTATCAGAAGTGTCAATTAAGATAATCAACAATGTAACAATGAAGATTATAAAACAGAAAAATGTTGTGAGAGTGTGTTTTTATTACAAAAGAAACATAAAAATAAATTTAATAAATAAAGATTGTAAAGGAACTTTGATTAATGCATTTAATAACTTTTCGTTTATGATGCATACTTTTCACTTCACTTCATAAAAGGAAATTTGCATTGTTATTTATGTAAGAAATTTATTTATTTGAGATAATACTCTCGGAAAATGTCAGAGTAAAATTTATTGAGATTATCATTTTTCCTTAACATTCATGACATAATTATATTTTTTAGTTTCAAACTACTTTGAAAATAGAAACTTATAAATTAGATAGAATTACTATCAATATACATAAAATAAAGTTGCAAAAAGTTTCTCCTGACTGTATATATCAAATTCCATTTTGCAATGATTTAATTAATAATTTATGAAATT
>JAPDSC010079715.1:0-14853 GCA_026290005.1 Latrodectus geometricus | reverse complement strand
TCCTGTTTATATATACTAGTTATTTGACGTTTTAATATTACGACTGCCGTGATTAGACAGATAATTATTTATAAAAATGGAGTTGCATTGAAATCAGCAAATGAGTTTGCGTATTTTTTATGTAGATTCGATAGGCGCATGTTAAAATAGCCTATTATAAGTTTTAAATATTGGAGTTCAAGCTTTAATAGCATTTCTATTACATACGTCTCGTTTCTTGAATTATAAAAAAACCTGTCTTGATTTTTTTCCAACATATCAGTAAAATTAAGAAAACATAAGACCACTTAAAATGCTTACATTAAGTTTGAATGTACCCTTAACATGGTTTGAAAATCTCCCAATCCTGAAGCATTGTTTTATCAACAATTTCTTTTATTTTATGGTAGAGAAGCCTGGATCAAATTTCCCATCGTTCCATTGTGAAAAATCATAAATTCTTAGAATGTCTCGGTGGCTTGGTTAGCTAGCGCGTCGTTGTCGTTACCGGAAAGAGGGGAGTTCGAATCCCGGCTTAGCTGAAAATCCGCAGTGTTCATTCATGGTGACTGGAGCACGTAAGATATGTCGATTCGAAATGTCTTCCATGTTCTTATTCCCAATTGATACCTCTGGGGGTGGTTGGTCCATGGTAGCCAGGCTATGGATTTTTTCAGGCTTCAATCTCTGAATTAAAAGACCCAGATTTTTTCAGGCTTCAATCTCTGAATTAAAAGACCCAGATGGTGCTGCCACCTATGAGCCAAATTCGTACTTTCCCCTTTGTATGAGGGTATTTTATTCAAAAACAAAAGACGCTCTTTCCGACTTCATTCGTCCAGTTCCTGAAGGGTGGATTTGGCTTCGCCAAGTGTCATAAGTAACAAGTTCTTAGAATTTTTTTTTCCACTACGCCGAGCTATTTTAGGATTTTCACCTTTTCAACGCATCCAGAAGGGGAATTAATGACACCTTTTCTAGTGGGACACCCAATGATTTCCATCGTGCTTCGAAAGTACGTAGGTCTTGCAATTCAGAAGAAGGGACCAAGCAGAAGATACCCAGACTTGGCCTTCTACTGCCAAGACTATCAATTCACATTGAAACTTTTTATGACTGATACATATTTAACGTGCCCCAGTTACCATTATATGGTGGATTTCAATTGGGTAGGGATCCGAATTCACTACCTTCCAATAACGAGAGCGAATGTCTTAAGCAATCAAGCCATCGAGGCCACTGTCTGGAATATAGATTGCTGATGTTGAAATCTCTGAATTTTTTAAGCAATTTTTGAAAAATATCTCCTGTGTAACCTAAATTTTGTCTTAGAGTTCGTCTTTTGAGGTTACATTTCAAGCTATTGATTCAAATGTAACTTCAAAAATAAAGATTTCTTGAAAAGTGTGACCATGGCATGTAATCCCCAATTGGCGTTTCATGTGCAATTATGCTTCGAATGATGTTGCAGCAAGTTCTCTGGTGATGGCTAGATTATTTTTCAAGCAGCCTTTATTACCACCATAGCTGAAGAGAGACAATCCTGACGACTTGAGGGAAGATAAGTTACTCACCCATGAACTTCGACGAAGAAACCAGCTGCGGACAGAAATTGCCATCCCGGGTAATTCTGAATGTGGACAGGAGTAATTTGTACGTGAAAATTGCAATAACGTAGTTGGTGGTAAAATCACATGGCTGAGAGCATAAATGAATGAGAATTAAAAAGAACTTTCATATTTCACACAATGAAAGGACGTAAGATGCCTGCAAAACAAGCAGAGGAAATGCTAACAATACTGAAAGACTTTTTTGAGAAAAAAAACCGTTGTTGTCATGACACTGGGCGAATGAAGTCAGAGAGAGCGTCTTCCGTTTTTGAAAACAACACCCTCGATTGATTGGTTGGGTTTGGTGGCGCAAGGTCCAAAAAGGACAAGCATGCGCGAAAAATTAAGCTTTATAAAAAATTTATAAATTTTAGATAAAACCCTGACTCAACATTAAAAATTTAAAACACAAATATAAATGTATATATTTATTTTAAAATTTTAAAAAGAATAAGTAAATGAAAGTAAAATAAAATTCGTAAAATTTAATTAAAATTAAGGAAACCAATTTCCCTTAAAAAGGCCAAAGGTTTGCGGTGGGGTGATTCCCCCCACTAAATCATACATGCTTAAAAGATAAGTTTGAAAATATTTAAAACAGTAAAGGTTAAAATTAAGACATGAAATTAAAATATGAGAAACAGTATCTGATTCATCACACGCGCGCCCGTTTCACACTATGGTTTTAGTTCACTTAAAATCAAATGTTTATGTGTGAAACGTGTGTGTCCGATACGAAGGATATTCCATGACTCCTGCCAAAGAGAATTTACAAATATTTCAACAACTTTTCTCACGTAGAGAAGAGGGACAGATGAGTGAAGTAAGGACGAAAACAGCACCCTTATTCGAAAATGGAAGAAGGACTTTATCTCAAAGATGGCAGCATCCCCCCTACCAGGGTCTACTAATTTAAAGATTGAAGCCAGAAAAGACCCATAGCCTGGCTCTAACCATCTTCAAAGGTATTAATTTGGAATGGGAACTTGGGGGACATTGCGATTCGACATATTTTACGTGCCCCAATCACCATTAGTAAACACGACCGCTCTTTGGCTAAGCCGCGATTCGAACTCATTACCTTCCGGTTGTGAGAATGACGCCTTAATCAACCAGACCACCGCGGCCCATAAAACAACCGTAAAATGATTTAGTACATAGAAAAAAATCCAGATATGTTCTTGAAAAATATGATTTTGAACCCGTTGCCTAATTTTTCATAAATAAAAAATTTTAAATTTAAACTTTTAATTATAATAATTTAAACTTTAAACTTTTTTTAATTTATTTTTTATTTTAAATTTAAACTTATTTAAATTTAAAATAAATATTAAATTTTTAATTTTAATTTTTATTTTAAATATAAGTAAACAAAAATTAAATTTTTCATTTCAATTTAAATAGATTTAAATTTAATTACTTTAAAATAAACTTTTTAAATTTCAACTTTTTTTGATTTTGTTGGTATATACGAGTTCGCAAAAACCATCATCTACAGTATATTTAATAAGATTTCAATTTATAATGTGTGAATACAATTAGGAAAATTAAAATTTTAAAATGCTTTATATATATGAAATTAATTTTACAAATATTGTTTTGTACGAAGAGATATTAGCATGTATTTGTGATATTGTAATTGCTAAAATTGATCAAATCTAATGAGACTATTTTGTTTGAGATAGTTAAACATAATCCACTTACCACATGGAGTAAATATTGCAATGACCCAATCAATTAGATTAACGAATGTGTTACAGTGGGTTTGACTAGAGGATGTAAGATTGTCATTGCATTTATCTGACCTGTAATGAAAAATTACAAACAGTTTACAATTATTAGTTTGATCAAAAGCATTTTAAAAAATTCGTGAAACAATCATTCATTAGTTTCATTAGAAGCTGTAATAACAGTTGTTAAGCAATATCTTGTTTTAAAGCCAGAGGTTTTAAACTCAATTTTGCAGAGGGCCATATATTAAATTTAGAATGTGTAGGCGGACTACATTCAAATAAAAAAAATGTACTGAATTATTTCAACATTTTAATCATTTAATTACATAGCATTTAATATACGGTTGTTAAAGATCATATGAAGCTTATAAAAGAGGGTAATTATTTTTATCTCGAGGATCCAGATACCTGACTTCTCTTGTTTTTGACAGGCTCATTGATGTCAGGTATCATATTCGTTGTAGTTATTTTAAGAATTGATAGGACATGTTCATTCGTAAGTCTTGTGGGATGTTTGTTCCTACTTATTTTCATGATAGAAAACATCTGCTCACATAAATAGGTGCCACACCAATCATAAACAGAATGCGTGCTGTATGCTTTTTTAATTCCGAAGGGATTAGTCTAGACTCGTAGCGCGTGGAAGATGCTATTGTTTTCAACAAAAATAATTTGGTATTTCCACTTGTTGCTAAGAGATGGCGGTACTTACTATCTCTCTCGCTTGTCTAGGGCGCGCTGCCCTTGAAATTACTTATGAATGTAGCGTGCGCATTATAAAACTTCCGTAGAAAAATCTAGTGAAATCTAATTGCTCTAAAAACATGATTATTCTTTCTGTGACACATTGCGATCGCGGGGCGTATCTTTGACGTGACAGTTGTAAGCAATTCGGAACATGACGAATTAGAAAAGACAGGAAAATATCATATTATACAAAATTAAAATTGAACAGCGGTAATGCTACGCACAAAATAAGTTTAATTTTCACCAGCGAATTTATTCTCTACCTTATATTCCACGGAGCTTTACAAATTTATAATTGGTTTTGGCTCATAGATGGCAGCAATACCAAATGGGTATTTGAATTTAGAGATTGAAACCAGAGCAGACCCATAGCCTGGGGCTCCAACCATCCCCAGAGGTATTAATTTAGAATGGGAGCAAGTTGATTTTTGTTTTAAAACATTGCATTACAGGAGATAAAGCTAATTATTCAACATTTCCAACGTATAAGTAATCAGATTCAAATAAATCATAAAAAACAAATGTCTGATAATTATAATGCATCCAAAAATTAATCACAGTTAACAAAATATATTGTTTGAAGTTAGGCAAAATTCCTGCTGATTACAACCAAAATGGAGATAATATCAAAAACTTTCAGTATGTACTGCTACAAAATAAAAGAAAAAATATAAAAAATTTGGATCATGGTTTTAGTTTCAGATTAGTGTGTATAGTTCAGGGTTTCCCTTTTGTCTGTCATTATAAAAATTAATTCAAGAATACTTTTTTTGTGAAACTTTCTAAAGACTGGGCAATAAGAAATTAGCTTTAAGATTGTGTTATTAGTTTTTGTCTCAATCAATACATTGTAGGTTAATGAGTGAGACATATAAAAACTTGCCTTTTAAATTTTGAGTCTTGTCAAAATAATTTACACAAAAATAACGATCTTGAGACTTTGGCTGACAAACATTCCATAATAAAGGAGAAAATGTCATTTACCAATAAAATTCCCTATCACTCATATTAAATTTCCTTAGTTAATCAAAAACTCCTCTTGTTTGTATATAATTTAATTCTTGCTGAATGATTGCCCATGTTTATACTGCCAGATAGTCTTCCAGTTTCCAGATGGGTGGCTGTAGTCCAAAATAAAGTTAATAAATATTTATTAAGGCTCACCACAGTAGTAAGATTGAGATATACAGAGTAAACATCTTGGATATGATCCCAATTGCTTAATGGCAGATAGATGTTACATTTCCAATTTCTGCAAGCATTTCTTGGGAAATTCTTAAAATTGCTTTCATGACACAACCCTTTTAGAATTCATGAAAAATCCTATTGGAAGGCAATTTACACGCGATGGTTTTAAAATGCCTCAATAGTTTTAGGCTGTTCACAACAAGGTGTCAAAAGCCGCGGGAAGATAAACAAAACGTAACTAAATTCATAGCATAACAGATTCAGTCTTTAAAATCAGATGTGTGAAAAATACCCCATTGCAGTCAAGGAAATCTCTTTAAATTTTGGCATGACTTCATGCAGATTTCTATTTTTTGCACCATAGTCCCATTATTCTTGTCTTACATATACATTACATGATACAGTCTTGAAGATCTGGATCCTGTCAGACATCCGATCCTCGATCCAGCATCTCTCGTCTTGGCCTTCCATCAGCGACTGCACAAGTAGGGCCATTTTACAATTATTAAACACTTTCTCAGATTGGAACCCTATCGATCTACAGTGGGCCTTCCAAGAATTCTGGGGTAGACGACAATCTTGCAAAGGCTGCTGCGGACCTTGAAGAACCCGTGGCTTTGTCCTGAAAAGATATTTTCTTCATAGGCCGAACCTCCTGCTCCACCCATGGTACTTTAAAAAGCACCTCGGAGCCACCATAACATCCAGGACCTTTAGGGTACATCAGATAGCATTCTAAAACTTTTCAACTGGCCACCTGAGATGTATTGCTTTTGAGGGTGGCAAAAAAAATTTTTACCCCATGCCCAAAATGCAACGTTGGCCCCTTCTCTATTCAGCATATTCTGAAATGTGTAAGCCTGGCTGCGGCAGACCCTCAGATGTTTTTGGACTTTCTGAACATTTTTGGCTTCATGGATCTGGTCAAGTTTTACTAGACAAGGTGGGGGATTTATCCCACCATCATTCTTGTGAGCAATCTATAATCCAGTGACTGAGAAGGGGTTTGTTTTAAGAACACAGTAAAAGTATGGCACGTGAAGCATTTGGCAGAGCATTGCTTTTGCTGCCCCTTTTCGCTTGGTAATTTCTGGGCCCTTTCAACCATTTGACGAAATTTGAGATTCACTAAGGGTCTTACATTTTTCCTATCACTGGGTATTTGTTAAGAATTTTTAAATAATAATGTCTTGTCTATCTGACCTGACGTTTATTGTAAGAAATTGTGATACAGCAACTTTAGGAAGAAGATAAAACTCAGCTTGATGTACTGTGTTGGTTGACTGAAGCTAAGCGCCACAGCTATTTTGTAAACCAAGTTCTAAGAATGACATTACTTCTGATGCAATTATTTTTTAATGTTTGAACCATTAGTGAAAATGACCAGATTGCTTTCACTGTGACCTGAGATATTGTCTAGTTACATAAGCTATGTAGTCACATTTTTAAAAACTTGTTTAAATCGACAAAAAGGCCAGGGTAGCCCAGTTGCTTAGAACGACAGTCTTGCAATCGCAAGGTTCTGGGTTTGATTCCCCGTCATCTAATGACCATCGTGTTCACTATGACGATTGATGCACGCAAAATATGTCGTGGTAGCAATGTCCTTCATGTTCCCAATCCAAATTAATGTCTCTGAGCGTGGTAGGAGCCAAGCCTTGGGTTTTCTCTGGCTTCCTATCTCTAAATTCGAAGTTCCAGGGGGTGCTGCAACCTATGAGCCAAGTAGTATTTCCATCCTCTTGAGTAGGCGCTCTTTTCGAAAACGGAAGGCTCTCTTTCAGACTTCATCCGCCTAACCTCAAACAAGCGGGCTTGGTTCCGCCAAGTGCCATAAGTAACAACAACAAACCGACAGAATCAACGATTAACATGAATAACAAAAAATCATATAAACTTTTTCGTGTCTTACTTATTCTTAAAAACAATCAATATGCAGAATACGATCTATAACATGATCTGCATTTAAAAATATTTCATTTATATTCAGAAATATATAACTTACAAAAAAAAACAAACTATTCTATTTTAAATATTTATGAAAATTTAAATATCCTCCATTTTTAAAAGAAAAGTGTCATTTAATATTATAAAATTTTAAAATGGTCATTTGCCTGTGTGCATTTTTTGACATTATCTTTTCTAAAAAAATTTATTTTCGTCAACTTAATTTTTATTAATGCCAATTTCATTTAATTTTCATATTTAAGTGATTGGCAAACACTAATCGAAAATAGTATTTATTTCACTGTCTAAATTTCTTTGGAATATTAAACTCGCTAACTGATATAAAGTAGTACATTATTAATATATTTAGTACTAATTTAAGATAGTCTGAATAAAATTAAAATACGCAAAATGTATCAAAAGCTTAAATATACAATTTTCAAATACAAAAACTCATTTATTTCTTCCTCTTATTGGCAATGAGGAAGAAACAAATGAAGTTGCAAGATACTGTGCTACATTGCGGCATTTTACAATAAATATTATTGAGCTATTGTTTCTAGTTACGCGAAGTGTTTAACAAATTCAAGAGAGCTGCTACAAACGAACTTCAAACCCCAAGAGAATTCCAACAAATGAATGTAACAAAATTTAAAATATGAATGTCATACGGCGGTAAATAGAAACCCATGATATTGATAAATCTCATTTCATTTTAATGCATGACGGCGCGACTTTCTGTAACTAATAACTAATATGGAAGAGGTAAAAAATTTCAATTAGTTAAGTGAAAAGTTCCTTAAAATCTAATGATAAATGAACAAGCAAATTCTATTCAACAAAATCGTTATTTTTGTTTCTCTACTGAGATTTTGTCCGAACTGAGATGGACTAAACAGAACGCAGTGAAACTTATATCAGGTTGTCAATACCTATCAAATTTATAATGTCCCTTTGAAATCATACATTATTTTGTTTAAAATTTAAACCATAACTATTACTCATAGAACTCCTTGCAATATTATTTAAGTGTTTTAGCAGTTTAAACGATGTAATTTAACTATTTCTGGATGGTGTACATCACACGTCATTCCAGAACTATTCTTGCTTCAAGAAATATGCGGGGTTTTTTTTTCATCTTTTTGAAATTGTTTAATTAGAAGAGAAAAAACATGTAAATCATCAGATTCTCCTTTCTTTCTACATTCTTACATATTTTTTAAAATAACGATATTTACCATTTTTTTCTTTATTTTGAAACGTATTATTTTTTTGCATTTTCTCCCTTTCCAAAATTTCCTTTGGTTTGATTTATGACTCAATGGTCTTTTTCCACACTAGGGACGTGCATTTTGAAGTGGATTCCAAACTGCTATAGACCTTCAAACCCCAGGTGAGAATCGAACCGAAGAACAAAGTCGGCTAACAACACGACTTTTCCAAAAATCAGCTACCATTGGTTGGAAATGCAGTGGGCTGTGGATGAGAAAGGAATCCCGACATTATTATTTAAAAATTCGTAATTAAAGAGAA
The DNA here is from genome assembly GCA_026290005.1 of Latrodectus geometricus. Lineage (NCBI taxonomy): Eukaryota > Metazoa > Arthropoda > Arachnida > Araneae > Theridiidae > Latrodectus > Latrodectus geometricus. The sequence continues at coordinate 6,116 of JAPDSC010079715.1, read as the reverse complement.
TTTATTTCAAACTTCATTCGTTGAGTTTTTTAACTAATTAATACAAGAAATTTTTTTTTTTTTTGAAAAATACTGTTAAACTGTTTTGATATCAGAAGTCAAAGAACGTTTTCCCTTATTAAAATCTAAACTAAATAAATAGGCGGTAAGTATAAGAGCAACTGAAAATTATTGAACTATATATAACAGGGATGGCCAAGACATCGACCACGGTCGACTGGTCGACCGCGAAGACATTTTAGGTTGACCGCGCGACCATCCCGATAGTGATCTCGGATATTAACAATTTAATTATAACTTATGTCATAGAATTAATGAATTATTTATAATAAAAATTTGTTGCATGCAGTTTTTGCTTTAAAAAAATGCAGTTTTTGCTTTAAAACCTAAAACAAACTGATCAAAGTAAAGCTCTGAATTTTTCGTTTTACAGTGGAATCAAATCGAAACAATTTGACAAAGTGGGATGCTTAGATTACATCCAGTAGCCGGCGCATGATAGCGACGCGCCGAGTCGTCTAGTCTATCCGTCACTTCTGGCCAAGTTCCTTGGAAGATTAACTTGGAAATTTCGCTTCTAAGTTAATCGTCTTACGAGGAAGGTCGCTCGCTTCGTACCGCACTGATACGAATTTGTTTCAAAACTGTTGAATGTTCGAAATGACTCAACCAGGAACCAGTGCTATGAGAAGTAAAACATACCATTATCACAATGAGTGGGAAGATGATTTCTTTTTTGTTATGTTGAAGGAGAAATGTGTTTGTCTCATATGTAACTCAAGTGTGGCATTACCAAATAAAGCAAACGTCGAAACACATTTTAAAACCATGCACTTAAAATACGCTACAGACTTTCCAATCGGCAGTGAACTTCGAAAAGTTAAAGTGCATGAATTAAAGCCAAATTTACATTCACAGCAATTGGTATTTATGAAACCAAGCACCAAAGCTAAAGCAGAAACATTGGCGTCGTTTAAAATCACAGAAGTTTTGAAAAAGCGAAAAAAACCATTCGAAGATGGAGAAATGATAAAAGAAGCTTTCGTTAAAGTGGGAGAAGTGCTTTTCCACGATTTTAAAAACAAATCTGAAATAATATCGTCAATAAATAATATTTCTTTGTCCCGTAACACTGTGATGCAACGGACTGAAGCTATGAATAATTTGGAAAATTTATTAAATGACGATTTAAAAGCTTGTAAGTTCCTATCACTTTAATTTGATAAATCCACAGATATTAGTAACATTGCACAGTTATGCCTTTTGTGAGAATGGTTTTCGAAGATATGACTTCAAAAAAATTATTAACTATAATTCCATTGAAAGGACAAACGAGGGGACATCTACAATTCATTTAAAAACTTTATTGATAAGATAGGATTTTCAATATATAAATTGGTCTCTATTACAACAGATGGAGCTCCAGCAATGGTCGGGAATCGAACTGGTTTTATTGACTGATAAAATAATGATGAGGAAATTCCTAGTTTTACCAGCTATCATTGCATTATCCATCAACAGGTATTGTGTTCAAAAACACTAAAAGTCTAATGATATAATGCAAATTGCTTTTAAAATCATCAACTCAATTCGTTCAAGAAGTCTTCAGAGACGACAAATTCGGGCGCTTTTGGAAGAAACTGAATCGAGTAAGGAGATCTCTTATTGCACACAGACGTGAGGTGGCTAAGCCGTGGTGCTTTTTTTAAAAAGACTTCGTATTCTTTTACCAGAAATAAAAAATTTTCAACAAATAAAAGGAGAGCACATTACTGAATTGGAAGATGGGAAATGGCTCATGAAACTAGCTTTTCTCTGCGATATTACTGCAAATCTTAACGACTTAAACCTAAATCTGCAAGAATAAATGTTTAACAGACATGATGAGTGCGATTAAAACTTTCAACGAAATGATAAAAAGATATGCGTCTCAATTAAGAAAACATGAATTAAGAATTTTCAAAAACATGGAGAAAGAGTGCATCCATAATCCAAACCGATACTTCGAAGATTTCACTGAACACTTAGATGTTTTGTTTGAAGAATATGAAAGAAGAGTCACTGACTTATTTAGGTTGGAAGAAATACTCAATTTTATTATATTTCTATTTAATGAAAATGTCAACATTGATGGAGTATCTGAACAAATAGGACATTTAATAGATATCACATCAGTCACGGTTGAGGAAGAAATTATTAAATTAAGATGCGATCTATTTCTTAAATCCAGAGCTTTTAGCAATAGTGATTTTTTTTTAAATTAATTTCTGAGAAAACATTTCCAAATATTCCCAAATTGATTTTGTATTTGAAATCATACTTTGGATCGACGTATCTTTGCGAATCTGCTTTTTCAACAATGAATGCCATAAAAACTAAACATCGGTCACATTTAACAGATGAACATATAATTTCGTGTTTATGCATTGCAATAAGCTCGTATAGCCACAATATGATAAACTTGTCACAGATATACAGTGTCAAATTTCAACTAAACAAAGTGAATTGGATGGTCAATTTTTATGAATACTTTGATTATTTTCGTCAGTAAATTTTTATTTTGTTAATACTAAGTTTTTTTTTTTTTTTTTTTTTTTTTTTTTTTTTTTTTTGTAGACCGCCTTCGATTTTTTAAATGTGGAGTAGACCACGGACACCAAAAGTTTGGCCATACTTGATATATAAAGTGATTTAAACAAAGGGTAGTGAAGCTGGAACATTCACCTAATTTATTATAATCACAAAATGATTTAAATAGAGGGAGGTGAATCTGGAATATTCTCCTAATTTACATAAACAACTAGGGAAACTTCACCTTACTGAGGATTACAATGACTACACAAACACTCACAGACAAATTGGCAGACCTCACCATCTTGAGGGAAAGGCAAGCCTCGCCTACTTGGGGACAACTCCACCCAGCAGAGGTGAATGTGACACACACTGGAATAGACAAAGAAAGACGAGCTCAACTACTTAGGAAAACTGAGTACAACACAGAATCAAGAACTCATGCTTGGAAGGAGCTCTCGCTACACCAATTGTAGCTTACAAGTTCAAAAGAAGATGCTTGAGGCTGGTTGATGATGGAAACCGGTGTATCACGAACTTTATTACAGTGCTTGTTTCGGTGAAAATGATCATCTAGAGACTCTTAGGAAACCTTAGCCGGCTACAATTGTAGTTTTCTCAGACGACTAACGCTTCTATTACAAGTGACAAACCCCAGCTAGTAAAGTGTGTTCCGTATTTGTAACGTATACCCTTGGATATGGAGCATCTTCTTTGGTGCACTTTGTAATTATGCTATTTTTGGCAACCTTTTCCTTGTAGGCTTACAGTGTGTCTAACGCTCGAACGCTGCGAGAACATACAGCAATAGACGCATTTTTTATTACAGCGCTTTGTCTGCTATTAACGCAACTTCGCACATTTTGATCCTCAGCGACCCGGAGAACCAGATCCTATGGAATAAATAATTTTATAAGCTATATTTGTGAATTTAATATAATAAATTCAGATTGATAAGATGACTGATATGACAGCTCTAAATCAAAAGCATGGCAGCATCAAAAGTTAGCTTACCAAAATAAATATCATAGGAGAACAAGATGAAATGGGCATTTCTGTACTTCAGGCTCAGTTGGATATTTTACTTACTATACAACAGAAATTGCAAAATAAGAATTCCAAAATGTCGAAATCTCTCATTCAAATTAAGTGGATAATGTCATTCAAAAATTAGAGGTATGACTTAAAACCTCTATTAACAAATTAAATATTTTAAATATTAACTCTATGCACAAAACAAAAGTGTTGAAGAATCTATTATCAGTGATCAACCAAAAAGAGCCTTTTTAAAGCTTTCGAAAATCCCACTTCGGTTTTTTGAGCGGAAAATTTGAAGAATGGAACTTATTCAAAACGCATTTTAATAACCTAATTTGCGAAAATCCTGAGCTTTCTGAAAATGAAAAATTGCATTACTTACGCGGATAGCTTAAAAGAGAAGCTAAAATCATAGAACTTTTCTTCTAAAGCTTTAGAAAAGTACACTACTGGCCATTAAAATTGCTACACCAGGAAGAAATACAGATAACAAAATGATATTTATTGGACAAATATATTATAATAGAAATAACAAGTGATTAAATTTTCAAAAAACTTGGCTGGATAGATCCTGAGAAACCAGTACCCAGAACAACCACATCTGGCAGTAATAACAGCAGTTATACGCCGGGGTATTGAGTCAAACAGAGATTGGATTGCATGTACAGGTATAGATGCCCATGCAGCTTCAACACGATGCCACAGTTCATCAACCGTAGTGACTGGCGTTTGGTGACGAGCCAGTCGCTTGGCAGTCATTGACCAGACGTTTTCTATTGGTGAAAGATCTGGAGAACGTGCTGGCCAGGGCAACAGCCGAACATGTTCCGTATCAAGGAAGGTCCGTACAATACCGGCAACATGCAGTCGGGCATTTATCCTGCTGAAAAGTAGGGTTTCGCAGGGCTCGAATAAAGGGTAGAGCCACGGGTCGTAACACACCAGAAATGTAACGTGCACTGTTCAAAGCACCGTCAATGCGAACAAGAGGTGACCAAGGCGTGTATCCAATGGCACCCCATACCATTACGCCAGGTGATGGGCCAGTATGACGATGACGAATTCACGCTGCCAGTGTGCGTTCACCACGATACTGCCAAACACGGATGCGACCATTATGATGCTGAACTCAAAACCTGGATTCATCTGAAAAGATGACGTCTCGCCATTCGTACGCCCAGGTTCGTCGTTGATCACACCATTGAAGGCGCTCTTGTCTATGACGCCGCGTCAAGGGAAGCCGCAGCCATGGTCTCCGAGCTGAGAGTCCATGCTGCTGCAAACGTCGTCGAACTGTTCGTGCAGACACTTGCTGTCTTCCAAACGACCCCGTTTCTTGCATCACGGCTCGTGAGGTGGTTGCACGATCCATTACGGTCATGCGGATAATATGCCTGTCTTCTCGGCTGCTAGTGATCGGTGGCCGTTGAGATCCCGCATGGCGTTCCGTTATACCGTCCTGAACCCATCGAGTCCATATTCTGCTAACAGTCATTGGATCTCGACAGACGCGAGGAGCAATACTGCGATAAGAATAAACCGCAATCCCGGTACGCTACAATTCGACCTTTATCAAAGTCAGAAACGTGCTGGTACGCATTTCTCCTTCTTACACGAAGCATCACAACAACTTTTCACCAGGCAACAGCGTTCAAATGCAATTTGTGTATGAGGAACCGGCTGAACAATTTCCTCATTTAAACACAATGTAGGTGTCGCTACTGGCGCCTGCTTTGTCTGAATGCGCTGAAAAGCTAATCATTTGCATATCACAGCACCTTCTTCCTTTCGTATAAATTTCACGTCTGCAGCATGCCGCCTTCTTGGTGTAGCAATTTTAATGGTCAGTAGTGTATTTCCCAACGTGAGGCCCATGTCTCAAATTGGGGGGGAGGGGGGAGCCAATTTGTAAATGGACTCGAGACGAAATATGCCAAAAAGATATGTTATTTTGTCGTTGTGGTGTGGTAAATGTGTTATATACATTTAAATAAATGTGTATTTTTTTAGTATACGTTTACTCTATGTCACATTAAATTGATTTTAAAAACACATTTAGTTTTTAATTGACCTTAAATATATTTTTTTCAGCCCATAGTAAAATGAGTTGTGCAAGAAAGAAAAAGTTCATCAATATTTGGAGGAATATTTAAAATTTGGGCTCATACCTGTTGTCACGATGAACGGTTTCCTTTTTGCTTTTTATGCCAGCAATGCTTGACCTATGAATCAATGAAACGAGGAGGTCGTCTTGAGAAGCATTTGAAAGCGAAATGATGCTTAGATTAATTCAAATTTGAATTACTTTCAAAATTTTAAAGAAAAATTTTGAAAAGAGGATAACAGTAACTAGAAAATTTACTATTATCCTCTTTTCAAATTTTTCTTGCACTCACTTCAACTCATAATCGTATTCTAGAGATTAGTTATCAAATTTCTTTATTCATCGTTAAATCTGGAAAAAAAAATCATACTATAGGAGAGAACTTATTAATAAAATCCTCAAT
>JAPDSC010079699.1:24192-41625 GCA_026290005.1 Latrodectus geometricus | reverse complement strand
AAGGTTGGCTTGCCCCAAGGTCTCCTAAACTACTTAAGTAGGCAGCCACCGCCAACTCCACCATCAGATAGAGGCTCACCACCACAACGAGCGGTTTATCAAGGGAGACCGAGGGGCCGACCAAAAAAGAAACCTTGCAATCAACAACGAGATAACCGAGGCAGATTTATAAAAAGTGAGTTTTTATTTTGACAATTGAATAATTTCTAATTTTCTTCCAGGATTTTAACTTATTCATATATTAAAATCATTGCCATGATTTTTTTTTAAAATCTAATAAATATTTTCAGACCCTAATACAATTCGCCAGCCTCCGCGTCCTAAGATGAGGAATAGAAGAACGCAAATTGAACTTTTAACTGCTGGACTGCCTCCTTATTTCAGATCATAAATCCTTAATATCTGATTTATTTTTTAAAAACACATTAAAAAACATTTAATAAAGACAGCCCGAAATTTACTTTTAATAATTTAAAATCAATAGTAAGAAAAATCAAGCTATAATTATTATTCTTATAAATTTTATAAAATTTATATTTTATTCAGGCTCACATTCATATGAAACAACTGCAAAATAATTTAAATCTTTTTTTATATTATATATTTTTTAATATTATATATATTTTAATATTATAATTTTTAAATGTTTATGATAAAATACATACTAAAATTATTCTCCAAAGGGATAAGTAATTTTTATAACCAACTAATTTAATTTTTATTGAACCTTAAAACATATTGCATTCTTCCATACCTATAAATATGTTCCATTTACTTTCCTATAAAACTTCATCATGTATTACTTTTCTTAATTTAAAGAAACATTCAAATTTTAAATATGTTTCAATGTTTGTCATCCAAATTTGGAACAGATAATTAAAAAGGTTTAAATTATCTATTCACCAAGCAGCATAACATTTCATCAGGAATAAGTTGTACCAATGTTTTGGCTTCAGTTTACCAATATACAAAATATATTGGTTCATCACTAAATTCATAAATGTATTGCACAAATTCATGTCATATTCATCGAGACTCATTAAATTAACATAAGACACTAATAAAGAATTTACTACAACATTTCCTCAAATGGTTTTTAATGAGTCTGTAAAAAATAGTTTTAAAAAACTACTTAAATTTTGCTTTGATATATTCCCCTAATTTTTCAAATTTTAATCTATGTATGAGCAAGGGTTGGCTGTCAGTTGTACTAAATGAAAACTGAAATTAAATTATTGTAATTACACTTGTGGAATACCCGAAAAGATAAACTAGCTTATGTATAAAAAAAATTCTTATTTGTACTAATATACTAAATGACCATACTTCGACCCAAATATTTATTGAATTCTAATTGTTGCTAAAGAAATTAGCAATCTAAGCAATCAAAACTATTAAGTATGTAGCAAGGTGAAACTAGTTTAAATTTATGACAGATAATGTATTTAAGTATTACAAAGTTATATTAAATCATATTTAAATAAAATCGCCGAGAATTACAATTAATATTTCTTAATTTCATTTCATATTTAAGTTTTCACTCAAAAAGCATTGTAAGATAACTTTTTGAAGTAAACTATTAACTAGAATTTAAATATATTTGACTTTCTAAAAATTCTTAAATTAAATTGAGTTAAGTTGAAGTATACTTTTGTTTAATTTTTATAATAAAAAAAAAACTCTTTCAAATAGAAAATTAATAGTTTATTGAGAGTCTGAATCTTAATATTTTGGTTAAAATTGAAATTTTATTTACCATTATGAATGTTTCCTATATTTTAGTTCATGCTCTTATCAAATTTTAAATGCTTCATACATGATCTATAAACTTTGATTTAATATATTTCATGAAGAATTATTTCATATATTACCAAACACTCATATTTTATTTTAAATCAACTCTTTAAAATGTGAAGATAATGAAAGATTATTACTTTCTATTTTGACAACCACGAATCTTGTAGCATTTTATCAATAAATTTGTAAGCATTTTATTCAAATGTGAATTTAAAAAGTAAGTTCTAATATTTTTATTTTATGGCTAAATTGAGTGAAACTTGTTGAAAAAAATTAAAATGTTAGCATATTTAAAATGTTAGTTTCTTATCTTTTAAGCAATGATGTGCAATGAAAGTAATATCGATATATATATATATGGGTGTAATTCTTAATTTAAAAAGTCATTCACGTAATGTTTGAATTGCTATTATAGTTGAAATAATAAAGCATGTTGTAGAACAAGATATTTTCTGCTATTAAAATTCTTGTTGACTTTTAGTTTTGTACGATTATAAAAACTATTATGTCTAACATTCGTGTTCACAAAAATATCATTGAGCGGCAAACAAACCAAACTTACGAAAACTATGATTGAAAGCAATTATAATTTAATGGTGATATTTTGGACAAAAATTTGTAGGGAAAGATGTAATATATTTATATGCGTACTGGGAATTTTCTTAAAGCGTAATATACCAAACATTCTCCAAAAGGGATATTCTAGATTAAAAGGACATTTCTTGTTGAGATAGAGATGTAAATTAAGCTCTCTAAATACCTATGGCAAACAATGTCATCAAGAAATTTTCTTATTTATATCTCTGAATGAAATTAAAGCGATCTTTTAATAAATTTTTCAATTTTAAAAATGAACCACTAATATAAATACAGGGATGAGAGCTGAACTTACAACCAAATGTTTAGAGCTCTGGGTATTCAGTATGTCGCAAAATACAAATTTTACAATGATGTTAGTGGTGGCTCCGAATCCACATAAAACTTGTTTCAAATCGGCCTTAAGTTAAAATATGAATGACAAACAATCCAAACCAGAGCTTTTTAGAACCTATTTTTGGATTGTTTACTGAATCGAGTTGCGACAGTTACCTTATTCATTACATTTCCTTCTGATTATTGATTACTATATCTTTCACGAAAGAAAAATACTTCCATTTTCCAATGCAAAAAGACTCTCAATATATGTTCTAAAATATTTTAAATTAATTTTTACTTTTTATATATTTGAAAAATACTGTCCCTGTAATGTTAGCGTAAATTTCTGTTGAATTTTTTTGCCTCTATAACATGAATTTGAAAACTAGATATATATGTATATATATTTCCTTAAATTGAAATAATTTAAAACATCTTGATTTTTTTTGGATTGAAGATTTACTTCAAATTTAAAGTAATGCTTTCATTTTAAAAAAGATACATTTTGATATTTTCTAACCATGATACATACTCCCTGAAATATTTCAATACTTAGGTATCTAAGAAAAGCTTCACTTTAAATATACTTGAATATTAAGACCAATTCTATTTGAAAATGTTTCATTTAATGAAAATTACTGAAATGAAAGAAAATAAATTCTTTGAACGACATTTTCTGCTAATATTTAAATAAAAAATTAGAAATTTAATATACTTCCGAATCCAAATAGAAACAATTGTGACAAAAATAAATTGAAATTTCATTGAAGTTTGTGAAGTCGCTGTAAACTTATTACGAAAAAAACGTTGAATATTTTAGAAAACCATATCGCAGAGGTTGTGTGAATGTTGTGGAAAGCTCACGAACGCGCAGTATCTACGAGAGAATGTTTCACGATAGTTTGAATATTGGAATGAAATTTCGGGTTTGTGATCTTCTAGAAAGTAGCAGATGGTTTTCTTAACTTTTAAAACCGCGTATATTACATTTTATCATTAGCTTATTCTCCCTGTAAATTGCCTGCCTTTGGGGAAATTTTCATTATGAGCTATGCAAATGTGTCGCAAAAAAAAAAAAACCTCAAATCTAAATTTAAAGCTTTACATGTGTAATAAATTGTAGATTAAGAAAAAAAAATGCTACCAGATAAAATTTTTGTACAGTAAAAAAAGTATATACCAAAAGCATGGATGTGTTTTTTTTTTTTTTTTTTTTTGTCACACATTAAAAAAGTACTCACATTGCAGATATTTTCTTGACAAATGTTTCTATGGGTACACAGGGAGCTCAACGAAAGATGTTATTAAAAACTTTGGTGCTGGGGCCCATTGAAGTGCTTCCTGTATTAGTTATTGTGTTGGGGGGGAAGTATTGTGAGAACTTTACTGTGAGATAGCAGCAATATAAATTGATTCACAAAGTGGTAAGTTGTAAAGTTGACTTGGTGAGCACAGGTGTAGCTTGTCTGCATCCCCTTGTCGGACTCGGTGGTGGGTGGTGCGGTCAGGTCCTGAAATTTTAAACATTTAATATGGAAACTACTCACTTTTCTTTTCTCCCATAGCAATTGTTACAAAATTTAAAAACTAAATTTTTCTTAATAAAAAGAAAGGAAGGTTCATTTATTTCAGTTTCTCCCTTCCTTACTTCAAAATGTTAGCACCTGAAAATGAGCTCAGGTGACTTGCTCGTTGAGGTCGCATCTGAATCTCAAGCAGCCATTCTGGCAGACGCGAAAAAAATTGGAAAACTTAGAAGTGACGGTATCATTCTGACTTCTGTGACGCCAGACCTTCCGCAGTATGTAAAAGCTGCATATATGAATTTACCCATCAGGCCTTGCATTCCTAATCCCTTGCGATGTTTACAATGTCAATGCTTTGGTCCCTTGAAGAGTGCTTGCACAGGCAATTTTACCTGCGCCCGTTGCGCGGTGTTTGGCCACGATAGTACGAACTGCAAAGCAAAGGAGGTATGTGTCAACTGTCATGGTGACCATCTCTCCTACTCTCGAAGCTTTCCTCTGTATTCACTGGTAAAGGAGATAACCACGATGAAAATCAAAAAATTTCATATCCCGAGGCGAGACGATTGGTCACTTCTCGCACTTTTCAATCAGGAGTGAGTTATGCTGCAGCTTCCCGAAATCACCAAGACGAGCAGCACCTAAACAGAATTTTCTCTTCCCCTTCCAAGATAACAGAAAAGCCAAAATTCAAAAAATCTCCTTTTTCTAAAAAAAACTCCTTTTTGCTAAACCAAAAGCAGAGAAAGCTTTAAAATTAAAAATATCTAAAGATGCAAAAAAAAAAAAAAAAAAAAAATCACCCGTCTCCACCCATAATGCTTTCTTTTGCTTGGAGACTGACGCGGTTTCCTTATATTCGGGGAAATGACAGCTTCTCGCACTTCAAGCTCCGAAATAGAAGTTTTTTAATATAAAAAAAAACTTCCTTTATTTGTTAAAACTGCATCTGTTTGCGTTCATATCTTGATATGAAGTCTCTAATTTCAGCACATAATCCCGAGTGTTTAGCATTTCAGTAAAATTTCTAGTGGTCTACCAATAAAAACATACGTGAATTTAAGTGATTTAGAAAAGACTGGTGACGATGGTAGTGTCTGGTGGTGTTTGTATATTAACATCCATTAACTCTTCCCCCAGCACTATTAATGCACACACATTAACTCATCCTTTAGTCACTACTGTATAGGCTTCAGTAGTGAGAATTCCCTCAACTGTTTGATTACAGTCTGTAGTTGGTATTTGCCACCACATGCCATCCGCCGAGAGGAACTCTTCGCATTAGTGGATAAGCTGCCTACATTATTTTTGTTACTTGGTGACTTTAACGGCCATAATTCTTTGTGGGGAAGTGATAACACAAATTCTCGCTGTCATCAGATAGAACAGTTTATAATTGACAACTGTCTCTGTCTGATGTTGAGTTTGAGCTTTATAAAAAGTTTTCTTTAAAATTTAATTTTTGGCGCTGCTAGTCCTTTTTGGACCTTGTGCCATAAAATCCAACCAATCAACATGTGACGTCAGAAATAACATTTATGCAGTCAGGGACTTACAATTGGAATTCCTCACTTTTTATAGAAAATTTCGATTTTAAGTAGGGAATAAGTCTAGAGATATTTGTGACAGTCAAGAGAAATGGGCTGATGGGCACTTTTATAGAGTCGATAAGGCTGCTAAAAATGCTTAAAAATCGGCAGTGACGTTGAATGCTGTTTGACATCTGGAAGGTCAGACTGGTCTAGAAAGTCTAAGTGATTCTGAAAATCTTGTGATATGCTCTAGAATGTTCTATGATGCTTTGGAACCTTCAAAGGAAATACTGAGTGAATGATCTTCAACTACACATCAAGATAGTTCTGTTCAACAGAAAAATTCTCAAGACTTATAATGTCCTGGAGACTGGTGTTGTGCTAATTTTTTTTTACCGGAACGCGTATATATAATTATATAGACAGGGCCGATCCTGGGTAGGCGGCTGCTCTGTACGGTCTCATGTCCCAAATTTAACGACGGAGGGGGGGGGGTGTTTTCCATGATAATCTTGGCGGCGACGATTTTTTTTAAGGTCTCGTCCCAAATTTGACGACGGGGGGAGATATTTCCCCCAATTTTCGCCTGTCGCCAGGATCAGCCCTGTATATAGCATAAAAAGAATAGGAAACGAAAATCATTACGAAACCCTTTTTGGGTATATATATATATATATATATATATACATATATAAAGGTTTATTACAATAATAGGAACGTTTAATAAAAATTAGTTGACAAATTATAAAATACACATAGTAGATACTCTAACAATATTGCATAAATATTTTTAACAATGAAAACACTAACGGTTTTTATAAAATATTCCAAATAGGATTATGTTCAGTATCTTGTGGTTGATTTTTCCTTGTTTTGTTGTCATCCGCTGAACGATGAGACCTTAACCAAGTTTTTACATAACTGTTTTAAATAATTACATTATCATCTGGTTTAAATACGTCAGCCAATTCTTGTTATCAGAAATCATCTTTAGTTCCGAAACGCGTTCCTGTATAAAAAGGAAGTACCGGAACGACGTTCCGGCTCGACAACACCACTACCTGGAGAAGGGAAGTTTACTAGGAAAATTATCTGTGTATTGGAGAGGGGAATGTGCTTTTATTGCTGCGTAGAAAATAGCATCAGGGAATCATGGAAGATTTCCATTTGTGGTTGTCCTTATTGCTTTGGAAATTCATTAGTCTAAATGAAGGAAAAGTGTGAAACAACGTATATGCTATGAAATTCAGTGAAAAAAATGTTTAAAATTGATAATTAAAATCGAATCTCTTACTGAACGGTAGTAAGTAGAGCATTAAATTTTTCAGTCTTAATCCTAATTTAGCGGGATTTCGAGACGAGAATGACTCCATAGCAAATCAGAGCTGAAAATGAAAATTAGTTTAATAAATAATTGAAGTATACAAAGTGAAACATTCAGAAATGGAATAAACGACTGTTTAAAAAAATCTCCTTATTTTTCAAAAAAAAATTTTTTTAAGAACTTATAATAATAAAAAAAAAAAAAAGAAACCTTCACATTTTTAAGATTATAAGTAGTACATGCTATGTCAATCGCACAGCTGCTTTATTTAAGATAGCGATTTCCTGTAAAATTAGTGAAAGAGCTTTAATAAATTAATTTTAAGATAAAATTAATTTTCTCTTATGCTAAAAATAATCAAATGTTTAAAAAAGTAAAATAACTTTTTTATTGAGAATATTGTAATTTTTTTTACTTTCATACTTTGTTATTTAAGAATTAATAGTTTCATTTCTTTGAAATTATGTTTAAACAATGCTTTACATTGAATTCATATTTGTATCAATGTAGAATTGTTTTTTCATGAAAGAAAGATTTGATTTCCTAAAACATCGACAGATAAAACAAAGTTGGAAAAAAACAAAAATTGTAAGAGCATTGCTATAGTACTTTAAGTTGCTCTTGAAATTTCCCCCCCCCCAATTATTGAAATCTTTGTTTCAATAAGTCACTATCTCAAGAGGGGAAAGCATTCTTATATACTTTATATCCGTTGGTTTTATTTATAAATTTTTCTTAAATGTGAGTTATTCTATCGGCAAGTGGAAAAGTGATTTTTCTGAGTAGTAAAATTTTAAACAATACGATTATTTTTCATGATTTTGTTGAAAAACTTTTTGCATAATCATCCACTTTGTAAATAGCATCAGAAAATTTTATTTCTTAAAGTATCTCATGGCTGGAGAGAGAAAACACACACATAACAGATTTCTTTAATAAATTAATCATTTTTTCTCAACGAATATCTATTTCTGAAGTTTAAGACCAAAACATGTATTGAGAATAAAGGTCAGTTAGCTGGCCTCAGGTATTTATGTATAGAGTATTATTGTAGAGTGTCTGATTAAGATATAAGGTAAGCAATGTTTATAGTACTGTGTTGTATGGAGGTAAGTTTTGTACTGCCTGCGAATTATTAATAGTATATGGTTTGAATAGGTAAGTGTTCTCAGTACTGGCATCAGGTATTTATACATAGTGAATACTCCTGCTGTATCTGCAAGAAATGTTTATATACTATATTTTATGGGGTAAATTTCTCTTTTTATACAAAGTACTAATAGTGTGGTTTGAATTCAATTTTAATGAACTTATTTTTTACTCTCCAGCACATGAGTATTTTAAGTTACATTTTAAAATTTATTAATTTATGTAAAGGGGCCTTTTCATAATATATTCAAAAAATAAAAACATCTTTAAGTATAACTTTGACGAAAACTAAAAACGTTGATAGAAAATGTCCCAAATATAAGTATGTTAGGACATCATAGACTTGCTTATTCTCAGCAAATATATATTTCTGTATAAGAATGATGATCCAATGAAAGACAGAAAACTGTTGCTAAAAATGAAATCTAGTTCTAGACGAATATTTTTTAAGAAATTATTTTATAGTCATATTCCGATAATAAGACATTGATAATCCTATGCTATATTAAGGAAATCTTGGTTATTTACATAGATTATGCATAGTAATTATATAGATTTAAACTTATAGAATAAAATAGTTACATTAGTATTTCAGTTATATTAATAACATTTTGATTAATCTATTTTATATCTGGATTATTTACGTTCTTTAACTAATGTAATTATAGAGAACTAGACTAGTTGGGTATATTAGATGCTTTAGGTATAGTGTTGTATAACAAAAAAAAGAACATGTTAGTAACAGATTTCTCCTTACATTGGATTAACAATTATTGGATATTTTCCCTAAATAACATTCAATAAATTTTAATTTTCTTTTATCTAAAATAATAAATTTAGGAATAACGTCCCCAACAGTGTAACATTTTTATAAATATTAATGTAAAGAAATGACAATAGATTTTTCAACAATCATGAAAAATTAATTTGTGCAATAAAAAAAAAATTGGGTTATAATGCAGTAGTTCCATTTTTTACGGACTTCTGTGAATTAAACGGTTCGAAATGAAGGTTGACTTATCCTAGTACCACTATATTTATATAAAAGTTTAAAATCTTTCAACCATTCTGAATTTTCGATTACACAGTATTTATAATTATTGTAAGACATAATTGACGCAAATTTGTGACCTAGACTAAATTATGTCGCACTTTAATTGATGTAGCATTCTACTATGGAACTGTTCACGCTAAACAGGAAACCTGTGGTTTGTTTTTCAATTTTGAAGAAAAATAATTTCGGCTTCAAATCTTCAGCATCATTATAGTATACTTTTGAAAAACATATTTTTAATTTTTCAAAAATGTTTTGTCCTCTACAACTTTTTTTCCTGATTTTTCTTTCGCTATCATATAAGTCTGTTTAAAAGTGAATAAAAATAACCCACAATTCACTATTTTCTTTTGAAATCAAAGGGAGATTTTCATGTGATCCACGCCTTATTTTTAATTAATCAATATGTTAACCTTCAAATTGTGAATAAAATATAGATTTTAAAAATTGTTTAAGCAATTAAATTATTAAATTATCGAAAGTTATGTCAAGAAAAAAACACAATAAAATTGTGTGAAAACTGTTTGCCAATTGTAAATCTAGATTTTAATCTTAAGTGCAAAAACATTTGAAATATTTAAGAAGCAAGTTAGAAAAACAAAATTTTTAAAACAATCGTCGATTCAATTTATTAATTTGTTTCCACTTTGTATATATCAAACTAATTTTCATTTTCCGTTCTGATTTACTATTGCAGTCTTTCTCGTCTCGAAATGCCGCTAAATTATGATTAAGACTGAACAATTTAACGCGCGCTCGCTCTACTTATTACTACCGTTCATTTTAAGACATTCGCTTTTAATTATCAATTTAAACATTTTTTCACTGAACTTCATAGCACATACGTTGTTTCACACTTTTTCTTCATTCAGACTAATTTCCAAAGTGATAATGGCCATCACATCACATCACAGGGTTTTTCCAAAAGGACCATAGTGTGTGGTGAGCATTGAAGTCACCTTCAATAATAACATTATTACTAATGTTGACTATTTTATTAATGTCGTTTTCTGGAAAGAGGTTTCTTAGGGGTTGATTTGGAATATTTTTTGCGGGGGTATATATGCAGATGCCACAGTGATTGGGACAGATCCCTGAATAAAAATTTTAATAATTGTAGCTTCAATATTAAGGTTTGGATTGTTAATGATATCATAGGAAATAGCATTGTTTATTAAGATTGCAGTTCTCACACGGGAGTCAGTGTTAATTTTATCATTTCTGATAATGTCAAAATTTCTAATTTTAAAATTATTGCCTCTCCGTAGGTGTGGTGTTTCCTGTATTAAAACGATATCAGGATTATTATCATCGATGAATTGACGTAGCTCCTCTACCTTATTAAATACACCGTTTGCATTCCAGGTACAAATTTTGAGAAATACCCCTTTGTGGTTCATCGTGATACATTGTTGCTAGCTATTGCAGGCCTAAGGGCTTCTATTATTATTATGAAAAATATGTCTTGTAAATTGTTACAATTATTAATTTTGGGTAATATGTCACATATACATTTAATTAGCTGTATAAAGGTTCTATTATTGGGTAATTCTATAATTGTTTTTAGAATTAAGTTTTGCTCGATATTAAAATTATTCAAGTTGTTATTATTATTTACAGGGTTGTTAACGGCGATTTCTAAACCAGAGGGGGGGAACGAGTTTGACAGGTAGGGAGGAGTTGAGGTTCCCTTCACAATGTTAGAGAAGCTGACCCCGTTTTGTACCCATCCAGGGTTGTTTATTTAATTTCCATTAATATTTTTATTCTTATTTCTTATATTATTTTTTGGAAACTTGGGGCACCCTCTGTAGTTGGCCGGGTGATTTCCTGCACAGTCAACACACACTGGTTCAATTTTTTGCTTACCATGTGGGCAATCTGCTGTTTTATGGAAGCCAGCGCATGTGACACATTTTGATGTTAAGTAGCTGCTATGGTGCCAGAGCTGGCATTGGGGGGGTAATACCGGTGGATTTATATTTTTCCACATTAATAATGAAATTTCCTAGATCTCTCTCCTCGAATATCTTAGTGCTTTCTTTAGTATTTGGGAGATGTAATTGAAAGAGGGGCATTACCCTTCTTTCTCCTCCACTCCTCATCTGACTAATTTTTAAAATTATATAGCCTTTTTGCTCTAGCATTTCTTTAATCTCCTCGAGAGGTTGATTGATGGGGAGACCCCTTAAGACTACTTTCATTGGTCTTTGTGATCTGGGGTTTATTATGTAGTAATTTATTCCCTTACTACTTAGGTGGGATGTTAAGTGCCTATGTTCAGATGGTGCATTTACAAATAATTTAAGGAATTCTCCACTAGGTTTGCCTAGAACTTTATATTTTAATTCATTTAAATTTTGAGAAAATCCGAGTATTTTTCTTTAATCAAAACCATAACAGGCGGTGATTTATTAGAGGTGTTTTGGGTAGTATTTCCAAAAGTATTATTATGTACATTAATATCATTTTCATTTATATCATTTTTACTGTTTACAGTTAGATTACCAAGAATTTCATTTATTTTTTATTTCAATAGCTATTTTCTTAGAGGGATTTATTTTTTCAGGGCTGTTAGTCAGCACTCTTTTACCTTTGTTATTATTTACTATGGTAAATTCTAAGTTGTTAGTAGAACATACATTTTTTTACATTTGTTAGATAATTTGCAAAAAAAGTCAATATTTCTAAGTACCATATATTTAAATGTAACACATAATGCACTCTCTTGTAGAATACCAGTAAAGTTATGATCTATTAATCAAGCATTGATTACTATTATAAAGATACATTATATTATTATAGTCACAATTTGCATTAATTTCATTGGGATTACCGTTGACATCAGAATAGTAAAACTTTAAACATCCCAAATCTAAAGCAGAGTTGCACTTACCTCCTGAAAGGAAGAAGTTATCCAAAATATTGTATATTCCTTTTAGTTCTTGGTTGGCTCTATTTATTGTTTCACTGTTATCACACATATTCACCACACTGTTTAATTGCATAATTTTATGCACGTATTCCGTTACGTAATGCACGTCATAATTCACAATCGGTGTATCCAGTTTCTGGAGTATTGCAATGTTGTTCATAACCTCATCACTTGGCTGGTAACCATGGTTTTGAGCGTGTATTAACATATCGAGGGTAGATATTACTTTCGGGTTCGTACCATCGTTAGGGAACATTTTCCTTCCATCATCAAAGGAAATTCCAATCGCAGGCATGGCATTGTGGTTAGCACTTGTTTCCATCGTCGCCGGCATTGGACTGGCTGGCGACTCCATGTCTGGCTCGGGATTTAATTTCTTGTGAAATACTTTTGGGATTAATCCTTCAGCTGGGCAGTTGGATCTTCCATAGTTGTTGCTGGTTTTATCCCTGTTGGTCTCCAATATTAATATTGGAGGGGCTAGAATGCTTGGCTTCACCATGTGGTTCAGATCAGTTTCCCCGGCGGGGAGGCGTTCTAGGGTTAACTGTAGGCCGCTCGACTTGCTACCTACCACCGATTCTGAGGAACCACTCAGAATTGCGTCTTTACTCTACCAGGTCTCAGACCGTTCTCTCCTTCCAGATGCCAAACAGCATTCAACATCACTGACGATTTTTACGCATTTTTAGCAGCTTCATCGACTCTATAAAAGTGCCCATCGGCCCGTTTCCCTCGACTGTCACAAGTATCTTTAGAAACACTGTACTCGCAACTCAAAATTGAAACATAGCATGTGTTGCGAAATAATTATTTCTACTATTGCAAATACCTGTGGGACACGGGGGCTGTTGTTTGAAGTTAAGTGTGCAATCAGACAAATTGTTTTACATTTTTTTATTAGATTTTCAATATTTTAAGAATACTATATATGCTTTAATTATTTATAACTTTTGACTTTTTTTTTTTTTTCTTGCGACACATAAATAAGGCTCGTTATTTGTGAAAATATCCTCTCGCAGGTATATCATGCAAGTTTATATTGTTTGAAACGTATGACGAATCTATAGTTTTCATATTATAATTACATCTAAAGTTTTTATCCTTCCTCGTGTTTCAAATTCTTTTAAAAATAACATTTCAAATTTGTCTGGTTTATTGAGCCCCTTTCTGAACCTTACGAGGATCTTTTTAGAGAGCGGTTGATTTTATAAAATTTATTTCCAAAGTTTGTTGTTTAATTTTAGACTTTATGATATATAATTTATTGTTTATATATATATATATAATGAGAAGATTTTAATATTTAATTTTAACTACACACCAACGTTATATTTTCCTTATGTTTTTAAAATTTCTTAACCAATTTTTAAATCAAATTTTAACGCACTATTTCCTTCCTTAGAAGTTACATCTTAAAACATCCTGAAGTTAATATACATGGTGGATAAGCCTAGTTGGCAGCTGAATCGTAAGCGAACTTAAGTTCGGACATAGGTTCATCTATTCGTGAATTTGTATCCCATCATCGGTTTTAGATGTTTTTAGTAGTTCTTTGAATCGTAAAAGGTCTGCGTTTAATTAGCCTTTATATGGGAAAGTTTTCATTGAGCACCAAACCAAACAAAAACCGAACTGCGTAGTGGTTATTTAAAATGCTGTTCCACAACCCCAGATCTTGATTACATTACAAATATCAGTATTGACTTTAATAAATTCTTTACCCTTAGAATTTGGACTGATTTGTTAAGAGTTTCTCATTTAGGCAGACATTTTTGTTCTGTGCATTCAACTCATTATTCCTAATGTTGCCCAATTTTCTAAAGCGTTAATTGAATAATTTTTTATCACTTAAAATAAAAAAACTTCATAGATTAATTTTGAAAAATTTTTAATGTGTGTTGTAATTATTTTATTATCTTTAAGATATCTTGGTTCTTGAAGATAGTGAGAATAGTAGAGAAATGTCAGGCGTGTCAGAAATGCTGGGAGAACATTAAATTTTCTCCTAATAAAATATTTAAATCCTGAAATATTGGAAATTTTGTAAGATGTAATAAAACAATCTCTAGGGTTGTCAAATGGTTATCCTACTGAGTTTCAGTTCAGCAATAAATAACATTGATTCTTGTCACAGGTTTTCATATTAGATGTTTGGAATCCATTTAAACTATTTTCCCATGTCAAACTAACCTTCTTGCAAAACATTAACCTGTGAGGGGGAAAAATCAAATTGAAACTCGCTTGATATTTTACTCTTGTTAGCTGTAGGAAGTTTTTGTTGGGGAACAACTCATTGAATATACCAACTGGTATTGGAATAAAGAAATTATCATTTACCATTTGAGTTCATTTTATCAAGTATATTTTAAGAAATTAATTTCTATATGTATCATTTATCTTTGATTAATAAATCTAGAAATAATTGAATTTAGTAAAGGAATACATTTTATGGTTGTCAAAATATTAAGCAGAAATCTAATATTTGTAAAAATTTTAATAATATAATTTCAGAAGAATTTATTTAATAAATTATACATACGTCTAGAAACTATTATTTAGATGTTAAACTTTTAACAAATAAAATGATTACATAATTCTTATTAACTATTTATTTCATAATTTTACTAATTATAAAATTAGAAATTCTAAAGAATACTTATTGATATCAGAAGCTTGAGAGGAAATCAACCTTAGGAATTGTCTCATTTTCACCATAGAGAATAAATTATTAAGAATAGATAGGTTCAGATAAACTTGTTATTAAAAAAAATTATGTATTTTAACTTATGACAACAATATGCTTCCTATATTAAAACTTAATTTTCAGAATGGGTTTTAAAATTTTTTTAAACTAACGAATGGTATTTCCACAGTGTTCTTAAATGCTGTTAATACGTTTTTATATAAATATTGACAGTTGTATGAAATATTTTATATACTCATTTGTGCAAAACTTGAAAATCTTGTAAATACTTAAAATTTTTAAATTTTATTTTCTCGAACTCCAAAGGAATATAAAATTAACCTTTGCTCATACGTAATTCATGTCATGTTTCACTCTTGACAGTCTTCAAGTAAAATAATTAAATGTAGGAATTTAAAAAAAAAATTAGATATAAACAAAAAAATATCACATAATTTATAATACATGAAAAAGTCCATCATAAACATTATGTGATGAATTATTTATTAATCTAAATTATATCAAAGCAACTGTCTTTACTCTAGTTAGTAATAGAATGAGTTTCAAAATCATTTAGAATGTTTTGTAAAATGAGATCAGTGATAATTTGATTATTTAAATGTAATTGATGTCTTACACATAGAATAAATTTTGTTAGCCAAACTATTTTTTTCATTATAAAATGCAAAGATTTATGAGACATCTTAAGATATGGCAGGAATAAAATATCCTACATTTTTTTTTTCAATTTGATGAATATATTTAAGGACTGCTTTTGGCAAAATTGTTAATGCTTTTTCTTCCAAACATATACATAATTTTGTAACTATTTTTCAGTTATTTTTGATACTAAAGGAAGTATCTTGTTAACTAGAATACTATGAGAAAGGAGCACATTGTACTTCATTCCTTGAATTACTATTAATCAATGATAATTACACAAAATGAAAAAAGATAAATAATCATAAATAATAAAATAAAATCCATATGGGATTTGAAAACTTCTTATCTTAGCTTTGTTTTAAAAGTCTTTGTTTAATATAAATTTAAAAATTCATTTTTAATTTACTGAACATCTTTTATGTCTGCTTAAAATATTTAATCGAATTTTTAATGATATGCGGAGAACATATGAATGTGGGCTTGATGAAATTGTGTTTAAATGATGTTTTTTAATCTGGTTTTTTTTTAAAGTATTAAGATGTTAAATATCTATAGATTTCTTTGTTATGTTTAAATTAAATTTATAAAAATATTATATTGGTTAACCACAATTGTATTCTTATATTATTGAAAAATCTTTATTTAAATCTGTTTATAAACGTGTTTCTGCATGTATATTAAAATCAACATGTTACCATTGCATTTTTAAAAATCTTAATAAATTTCCTTTTGTAACAATGGGATTTCTTGTGTTATTGATTTTGAAAAGTTATTATTGAAAATATATTAAAAGTTTATATAATGATAATATAGATCTATATATTGAAAAGTTATGTACTTTATGGAACATGGTTGTTGTTTCGTAATAAAATTTAATTCAAACTAAGAATAACGTGTTAAAATTGTAATAAGCATATTAAATATTTCTTACCAAATTTATAAAATCTATCATGTAATTAATTTTAATAATTTATGTAGTTTAACTGTATTATATTTAATTTTGAACGATGAGATTTACAACATTTAACTGTTTTCATTTTAGTTAATTAGTGATTATTTTTAAAATGACTGTCTTCGACAAAGAGATCTTAAGTACATGAATTAAAAGAATTAATTTTAAAGGTTAATTTATAATTCAAGTCTAAACCGTTTAAATGTCGTAAAAGATTTCCTGAACGTCTAAATAATGAATATTTTTAATTGCACAATAGCGCTTTTAAATAACTTTAAATTCCCAAAATTATTTGTAAAAATCTGTAGCATAGCTTTGTTGACAAACCTTTTCTCTATTTACTAACATTAAAAAAGTTTCCTACTTTCCTATCCTTTCTGTTTCTGTCACAAAGCTATGTTGCAGATTTTATTCAAATGTTATATTCGTAAGTTATTTGATTTACATTTAATTGTTTTTGAATGAGTGATATTAAACGTTTTGTTATTGGTATAAAAAAAAAAAAAAAGTTTTCGTGATTTTGAGTTTGTTTATATATTTTTATTTATGCTGCCAGCAAAAACTTTTCCAAAATTATTAAAGAAGGTATATCAATTGGGAATATTTTAACTGCTGTTCAATTAGACTAAAACTGGATTTATTTAAAAACTGTAATAATTGATTTTAATATTTGGTAAATCATATTTATCTTAACATAAATCTCATCGTTCAATGTGCTTCATAATTTACACTATTGCAAATTATAAAAAAAATTTAAATGAAAGGGCTGTCTTTTTTTTTCTGGAATATTACTCATCACTGATTTTTGTACACATGATATTTACATTTAAATTGAGGATAGACCTTTGGTCTCTGTTTGTAAAGGATACATATATTTAATATAATTGTCTTGCATATTGC
>JAPDSC010079699.1:1157-18190 GCA_026290005.1 Latrodectus geometricus | reverse complement strand
AAAAAAATTATGTTTTAGGAAGTAGTATATGCCCATTAACTTCATATTAATTTATAAATTTCAATATTTTGTTCATTTCTGCTATATGATATTGAAAAATAAGTACCTCAATAATAATTTAAATTTAGAGATAAATGGGTACTTACTTATTATGACGACTACCTTGGTGATAAAAAAATTTTGTGTCGAGACTAACACGATTTAAGCAATATTGACATAATATTGATTATTTCAAAGCCCTCTATAACATGTTAATGCCTAGGTTTCTTTAGGTAGTCGTCATATTACTTTTTTTTTCTGCCGATATATCTAGGTAGTCGTCAGAGTATGTAAGTAACAAAAATTTTTTTCGTCGCAAGCATTTAAGCTTAAGCTATTATCCTTAGAATACAGTAAGTGACATTTAAAAGTTACAAATGGAATTGATATAGAACATATATTTTCTATTAAAAAGTCAAATTTTACATATTTCACTTGGAAAAAAAGGCGAAGAATAGGTGCAGTTTGGACGAAATTTTTTCACAAAACAGAAAATTGTTTTTAAACAAAAAAATTGTAGCTGTTGAGCAAGTAACAAGCATGTTTTTGTATTACCCGGTAACATGTAACAGGGAAATTTTCCTTTTCTTACTAGAGAATTATATAGTTTAATAGCATTGGGCTTGGTTGAATATTTCATTAAAACAATGATTTGATGCATTGAAAAACCGCTTAAATAATGCAAATTGCTCTAGTGAATATAAATTAGTTGACAGTTTAGAAAAGTTGAATAGGAATTAAAACTTTTATATTAAATACGTTTCTAAGGAATATATTCGCAATTAAATAATTATTTTATTTTAAAATATTTATATATAGGTAAGACAATGGGTTGGCTATTTAGACAAACATATTTTACTTCATATATTTGTTACATTTACTTATAAAATAAAGCGAAACTTTCTTTTTAACTTAAAAAAAACTAAACTTTTTTGTTACAATAAATAAATAAACGAACGCATTAAAATATTTTGCTGTAATTTATTGAGATCGTGTAACATACAATGTATCCAAACTTCTCAAATTTCATTCGGTTGGTACGAATAAAAATATGAAACAGAACAGATTTCGATTCAACAATTAAATTATTTATTAACTCAAATGTTATAATTGAAAGCAGTAAAAATTAATTTTATTTTGAGATATATTTCTCTATTGATATTGAAATTATGAAGCAAACAATCAAGCATAGAATAGTAAGAAGAGTTGAAAAGTTACGAAGTTTCTTAGAATTTAATTTTAAAAAGCTGAAGGCTGTTAAAATATTGTACTCGCATTGACAAGACGAATAGATCTCTCCTCAAGATAAAGCGAATTTTTTGGTCTGTAAGATAAGACGATATAGCCGTGGGCTCAACACTCTTATCTTGCATGTTTGTTCCCGCAACTTGGGGGCAATGTAATTCCATTTGCATTTTATAATTCAATGTCAAATATTATTATTTACATAAAGTTCTGCTTTCATAAATTGCACATTGTTTTGAGAATTTTAAAAAATTGTGGAACTACTTCCATACAAAAGTTTTGTACATCCGCAAATTCAGCCAATCAAATTTCTTCTACCATGTTCCTCACTCCAGAGTTATCCAATGAGGAACGCAGTTATAAAAATAGCGCGCTTTACACATGCTTCTGATTGTAAACAAACAAGTTTGTTGACAATTAACGTTGAACTTAATATTTGAATTTTTACGATGACTTCAATTATGAATTGTTGCTTACATTGTGGGAAGGAAAATCTTGGAATTGTCTCTCCTTTTTCTGAAAAAAGTTGGAGCAAAGTAAAGGATTGCATTGACAAATGGATATTACTTGATTGTTATGAGCGTACAATTTCTGAGAACTTAATGCTTCTGGAAGAAGACGAATGTTTCAGTTTACCTACTGATAAAACTCTTGGATACCATAAAAAATGTTACCAACTGTTTACCGATAAAACCAGAATTTCTGCTGTTGAAAAACGATGTAAGAATTTATCAGAAGGCAATGAAAATATTGCTTTAGAAAACACACCTAACCGTGTAACACGAAGCAAAAGTAATCCTGTTTTTCAAAGTAGATCTCATATTTTGCCAGAAATATGTATAATATGCCAAGGAGAAAAATTTGTGAAAGAGAAATATTCCGGGAAAAGGAAAAGGGAAAAACTAAGTAAATGTGAAACAAATACAAATAATTTGTTGTCTGCAGCAATTGAAAAAAATGATGAAAACTTATTGCATCACTTAAGAAATCAGGATATTGTAGCTATCGAAGTTAGATACCATCGTTCTTGTTACAAACATTATACAAAGTTTTTAACTGTAAAACCATGTGAATCTGTAACTTCAGAAATTCTATATGAAAAGTCTTTTGAAATTTTTTGCAAGGAAATTATAGAAGATAAAATTATAAATCAGCATGTTATTTATGAAATGACTAAACTTACAGATTTATTTGTAAAAGTTGTTCTTAGGGAGGAAAAAGAAGATATAAAAGGATATAGAAATGATAGATTGAAATATAGAATACAAAAAATGTATCCACAAATTGAATTTGTGAAAAGATCAGCTAAATACCTGTCTGAACTTGTTGTTTGTTCTTCTACCTCAAATGTTATTGAATTAAAAAATCGTTCTTCTACTGACAGTGAAGACAATGAATTTTCTTTATTTGAAAATCATGCATTTTCATCAAACATTTTGTATGATTTGTTTTCAGCAGCAAGTGTTATGAAAAACATTATTAATGATGCACCGAGTATGTCGTGTGAATGGCCACCAAAAGGGAAAGACTTGACAGTTGAATCATCGTGTAATTGTGTTCCAATACAACTATTTAACTTCTTAGCTTGGTGCATTGGTGCTTCAAATGATGTTACTCTTGATTATTTTGTAGAAGTAACTCAAGATATGAAGCTGAAAATTTTGTCTATTGCTCAAGATATTCTGTATTTAGCATCCAATGGTAGGAGACAAACACCAAAACATTTAGCTTTAGCCATGACCATTCGTCATTTAACTGGTTCGGCCAAACTAGTGGGATTTCTAAATGGATTTGGCCATAGTATATCTCACAGTTGTGTTTTGGAATATGACACTGCTTTAGCATATCAACAGCAAAAAAGCAATACTCTTTTGCCAGACGGTTTCCAAAAAGGCATTTTTACTACTTTAGTGTGGGATAACAATGATTTTGGAGAGGAAACTTTAACAGGTTCAGGTACAACCCATAATACTAATGGTATTATTTTACAATGGGAGGATATGCCAAAGAATAGTGTTACATTGCCTGAAACTAACATATCCGACTTTCGAAAAAAGTTTAAGAAACGTACCTTAAACCCACCTGCACTAAAATTGGAATATTTTACTGGTAAAAAAAAGTATGGTCCATCTATGTATAAAACACTACCATTAATTACAGAAGAAGAAAATAGACCCCAGCAGAATCCTTCCCGGATTATTGATGACATTTTTTATTTGTCTAAAACCTTATCAAAGGATGTACTTCCAGGTTGGACAGGCTATAATGTTGCTATTTTTAATTCTGTCGAAATACCATGCAAAACCAAAATTGGTTATTTGCCAATCTTAGATGCAAATCCTACACAAATGTCAACTGTAAATACCATTTTGCATCGTAGTTTGCAAATAGCCGATGAACTAAATATTGGAAATTTAGTTTTAGTCATGGATCAAGCTATCTATTCCAAAGCACAACAAATTAGATGGCAGAATGAGCAATTCCAAAAAAGGTTAGTAATTCGCATGGGTGAATTTCATACAACAGTTGCATTCTTAGCTGTCATTGGGAAACGTTTTTGTGATCCTGGCCTGCAAGACTTACTAATTGAATCTGGCGCTGTGGCCCAAAATTCAATAAATCGAGTTTTAAATGGGCATCATTATAACAGAAGCATACGTGCCCATAAACTACTGTGTGAAGCTCTTCAAAGACTGCGCTTTAAAGTTTTTCTAGAAGACCATGCTAATTCTGTAAAAGCTAAAGAAGTTATTGAGAATTTCTGCTTGTCATTTCCAACAGTACCTGTAACGGAAATTATTGAAAATGAGCAAATCCAGAAACTTTTAAAAATGTATCATGAGTATGTCACAGTAAGAAATTCTTCTTGTTTAACGTTTGAGTTATGGAGTTCATATATTGAAATGATCGAGATACTATTATTATTTATTTGAGCAACTAGAGAAGGTAATTGGGAACTTCATTTATCTGCTATACATTCAATGCTACCATGGTTTTTTGCTTATGATCGAATTAATTATTCTCGTTATTTGTCCATATATTGGTGCGAGATGACAAATCTTAAAGACACTCATCCTGATATACATGCTGAATTTTAATGGGCAAATTTTCAGTTCAGCAACAAGATCATTATAATTTTTCCAAGACTGCATGTGATCAAGTTATTGAACAAACTTGCAACAGACATACAAAAACCAAAGGTGGATTAACAGGAATAACTGTTAATAAAGGTGCAGTACATCGATGGATAATTTCACATCATTTGAGGGCAGGCATTTCTGTTGCATGTGAAAATATGGCTGGGAAACGTATTACCAATCGTAATATAAAGGAATTAGATTCTTCTCGTGTAAAACAGGATGAGTTGCACGTTCTTGCTATCTGCGAGAGTATTTGTTCCATGAACAATCCAGTTAAAAATGACAATGACTGCAATTTCCTATGGAATATAGTTTCTGGTAATGTTGCTCCTGAAAATGTGACAATGGACATGAGGAAAGCTTTCGAAATTGGAAATAGAGTTTTCATAACATTTCTTAAAGATAGACTATGTGAAAATAGCAGTATTGATTTTTTTAATCCTATTAAGTGTTTGAAACTTAAAACATTTACCGATATAGGAAAAACTGTTCCATTAAAAACTGAAAATGAAAACAATGCTCTAAGGAAGAATCAATATTTGTTGAGGCGAATCTTAATGATTTCTAAAATACAAAATTTAAATTTGCAAGATTTAATGAAATATTCTCTAAATTCTGTTCCTATAGCACTGGCCAATCATGATGGAACCAAAATGAGAACCAATAAAGCAACTTTGATGCGTTACTTAGAGAAAGGTTCAGAAATTGATTTAAGAAGCTTAAATATAACTGCTTCTGAGTCAGCTGTAATTGTAGATGCCATGGCTTTAATTCAGCAGCTGCAGCATACTGCTAATTCATTTGGAGATTATGCATTGTATATACTAAAATCTCTCATCAAATTAGCTAAAACTTTCAAATCTAATCGTGTAGATTTTGTATCTGACCGGTATCCTGTCATCAGTATCAAATCACCCGAACATGCCCGTAGGTCATTATCTGGTATACAAATAGTTAAAATTGGCCATCATACTCAAAAACTTCCTAAACAAATGAAAAAAGTTTTAGCTTCTGGGGTCAATAAAGAAGAACTGGTTGAATTCCTTTTTCAGTTTTGGAAAAATCAAAATTCAAATTTATTTGAGGACATTATACTTTTTGTCACACATCGTGACAAATGTCATAAAATATTTAATGATGCTGGGACACTAGTTGTAGAAAGTGTTCCTGAATTAGAATGTGACCACGAGGAAGCTGATACTCGTTTATTTCTACATGCTGCTCGTGCTTCAGCCTCACTTAAAAATATCATTATTAAAAGTTCTGATACTGATGTGTTCATATTAGGCATTTCCTTGGCTCGAAACTTAAATTCTCAATTATTTTTTGCCTCAGGAACCACATCTGAATTGAATTTATTAAACATAAATTTAATTAGTGAAAATTTAGGTAATATTTCTGATGCTTTGATAGCTTTACATGTATTTACCGGTTGTGATTCTGTAAGTTCATTTCGCGGAAAAAGTAAAATAAAAGCATTGAAAAATATGGTGAAATCAGAAGACTATACATTTGCTTTTCAAAATCTTGGTAAATCATGGAATCTAAAGACTGATATTATAGAAAAGTTGGAAGAATTTACATGTGAACTCTATGGGCAAGCTAACTGCAGTGACATTGATAAATGCAGATATAATTGGTTACGATTAGGGTATGTAACAGATAACAATCTACCACCAAATAAGGATTCACTAATAAAGCATGTTTTACGTGCAAACTATCAAACTGCTATATTTCGCAGAAGTCTTTTTGAAAAAATAGGCAAGCCATCTCCAATAGGCCATGGATGGAGTATACGAGACAATGTATTATACATTAATTGGATGTCGTTAGAAGCTGTTCCTGCCAGTATCGTAGAGCACATATCCTGTAAATGTAAAAAGACTGCTTGTGTTGTTGCATTATGTTCATGCTACCGTTCTAAAGTGAAATGTACTGAAATTTGTGCTTGTAATGGTTGTAAAAATTGTGAACTAGAAGCTGATATAGATTTTGAGGGTGATGAATCTTGATCAGAATTGTGTTTTACCACTGATAATTTTTTTCTTTTTATTCAAGAAATTATAAGAATTATTTCTGTAAGTACATAAAATTTCAGTATTTTAATCAATGCCTTTCAAATGCTGTATATTTATTTGTTTAATAGTTAATTACTTTTTGGAGTAAAAACACATATTGAAGTAATTTATAATTTAAAATAATGTGTTATTCATATAAATATAATTGTATTCAAAATTATCATTATTTTGAAAAATTGAATATTATATTGAAGTAAGCTTGTATAATTTTGGTATTAATATTGTGTCTGCATTTCAATACTGTATATATTTTCTTCTTCACTTAAAAATATTTATATAATTATCTAATTTTAATTAGTTTTTAAATTATTGATTATATTTATTATTGTACAGTGTCAATCATATTGATATGTAAATTAAGTAAAAGATATATATTTCTTGATTTGGATGATTAAATCCATGATATTCTATATTTTGCTGAACAGTATTAATTCAATCTTTTATTATTTTTAAGGTTAACATTGAAATGTTTTAGACTTTTTCTGTCATCTTCCTCATTACTATAAAGATTATTTGTATGAAATTGCCCTATTTTATTTCACCATGTAGCTATTAGAATAGAACACATTAACAATTAAGTTTATTATGCATTATTTATTCAAACTTCAATTCCAAAGTAATTTATCAATTTACATTTTATAGAACCAAATACTATTGTGAATACTAGTTAAAGTAATGTAATAAATAAATTCTATTTTTCTCATAAATATTTAATTTAAAAGTATGCTTCTAAAAGTACAATTTATTTTTTAGATATCATTTTATCTACTTATGAATATTTGTTTACTTATTTATTGCAGTGTAAACTAGGAAAAAAATCAAACAGTGAGGAAATTAATTGCATTTATTTTTCTAAAATATTAAATAGCGTGTAATCAACATCTATGTATATGAAATGTAAAAACTGGTTTGTGTGTTTCTAGTTTTGTTTTTAGCTAAAATGTACATTTTATTTATCTAGTACTTTCTATGTAAATATAAACATGATTCAATATTTATATTTTTATTATGATTTCTAGTGAAATAATATAGTCCTAATACTTATGATTATGGCAGAATTGATTAGTATCGTATTACATATTGTGTTATCGTGTGTATTCTTTTTTTCACCGAGAAGTAAACAAACAAGAGTGAAATACTCGCATGTGATTGGCTGAATGAATATGTAACAATGCACGTGTGTTCAAAGGCACAATGAAAAAAGTGCATTGAATTTTTGTTATTTATAAAAAAAGGAGCAACTATTCTTTCCAGAACTTTTTGTATTTATGTTTTTTATATGAAAATAGAGTTTGATTTTATGTTTTTAAATTGCCCCCAAAGAAGTGGTACAAAACTCTATTTTTAAGCTCCTTACTGATTTCAGCCCACGGTCTAATAAGATTAATGCTTTCACTTTGAGATAAGACGAATATTCAAAATCTCTTTAATCACTGTTAAATCTAAATGTATATGATTGCTTAAAAATAAGCGATACTCATTTAAAATAAGTAATAAGTTTAGGTTTTAGTAGGTAAAATAAAAATGCAACCCACGTAAACAATTGAATTGTTACGATAAATAGATGGGGAATTTAAACATTTTGGTTTCATTTTTAACAGTTTGAGTGCGACGAAACTTGTTTTGTTAATTAAATTACTACGCATTTCATTCCGCACTTTTAGCATATGTATAAGAAAACTCTTCAGCACTGAAACAGTTAAGTACTTAGTGCTTTGTATATAACTAGCTCTAATATTTAAATCAATGTAACTTGCATTGATTTGAATATTGGCTTCAAATATTTTAAATAAGGAATTGTAATTTATAAATTACTCATCATTATACAAAATGAAGTTTTGATGCAAAATGCATGTTTTGATTGATATGAAGAAATACATATTCCAAAATATTAAATTTACAAAGCATTTTCTATGTACTAATATATAAATTAGTTCAGTTGTATTTTGTATTGAATGTAGTAGTATAAGATAATGATTGCAACTACATATGTAACTTTATTCTTTTTGAAATGTAAATTCCGTAAACTTGCTCCCAATATTAAATTTAAGTTCTTAATTCATAACGAAAAGTCAAAAATTTAGATTACATTGAAGTAAAAATTTATTAATTAAATAAACATATGAAATATTCGTTCAATATAATTTTGTTTTTCAATTTTAAAATATTATATTTTATACAGAAAAAAAATATGGTAAATTCGTCTAATAAGTAAATCACGTATAAAAATAATGAGAAATATTAACAGCCCTTTAGAACAATGAACTGTACTCAGTATCACATCGCATTAATTAACGTATATCAAATGTAGCAGTAAACAATTTTAATTTGATGACTTTTCCATTCAGAATAATAATACATTTGTAAGAGATACAGAAAAATTTAACTAAAGTTGTGGTATAAAAAATTAATTTACTAGAATCCTAAATATATTTTATATAATTGTATAATTTTCTATTTACCTATTTTATCCTCAGATTGTTGACTCAAATAAATAATTGCTTTTATTTCGCTCTTTTTGGATGATTGTGCGAGAGAACTTTCAACATTTTGTTTAGCGAGTGAAAGGTATTTCTCAAACTACGTTTGTTTTGTTCTTCCTAAATCAATTCCAAATTTTCGAATACTTTTCGATTGCATTATACTGGTAACCAAACAGTAAGGAAAAAACCACAAAAGTGGCAATAACTTTCCCAAAAAATAAAACAATTTAAATGAAAAAAAAATTGGTAAGTAAAAGGAACTGAACAACATGACATTATCGAAAGCAATGGCTCTGCTGTCAGAATACATCATTTGCGAGAAGCATATCAATGGATGTCTCAGAGCAAGGCAAGAACAGTCGCTGCGTTTCTGGGATTAGAAATCTGGTACAGCGAAATTTTAACAATGGCCTCCAGGCACATCAGTTGATCAAATAATTCCAATAGCGAGCGTTTGAGAGACTATGAGCAAGACAAAATCAAATAGAAAGTGCTAGAAGGCTGAACGTGAATCCATTTGTGATTCATAAACTTTGGCAACGACTTGTAACTAAGGATACGACATCCAAGAGATTCAGCCAAGGACGCACATACGCT
This sequence comes from Latrodectus geometricus, assembly GCA_026290005.1. NCBI lineage: Eukaryota > Metazoa > Arthropoda > Arachnida > Araneae > Theridiidae > Latrodectus > Latrodectus geometricus. The sequence continues at coordinate 8,608 of JAPDSC010079699.1, read as the reverse complement.
ACCACGACTGCTGATGACCGATATTTGTCATTATGGACTAGGAACCGCAAATCCTGCTAAACTTAGATACTCCCTCGTTGCAAGCCCCGGAAGATTGGTAATTAGTTCAACCGTGCCTCGAAGGCTTCTCGAACGTGATCTTCATAAGAGGCGATCAATCATTAGAGTTCCGCTCACGTCACACCATGGGTGGGAACGTTTGCGATGGGAACATAAACATGTCCACTTTATGCGTGATCAATGGGGGGGGGGTAGTTCTCCTTACGAATGAATCCAGGTTTAGCCTCGAAAGCGATAGTAGCCTCATTTTCATTTGGAGAGAAAGTGGTGAAACACTTCTGCTCGGAAGTCGGCAGAAAAACTTTCTATCTGAACATTGGTAACACCAATCTCCTCGGAGTAATAGTGCACGAGGAACAACAGAGCAGTTCACGTTTACCCCTACGATGTGAGCGGATGAGTTCAGAAACCGGTTCTCTCTCAGAGATTTTGTATTCGCGACGTTTTGGCATTTTCTTAAAATTTAGTTAAGTTTCAATATATGGTGTGCATTGATATTATAAATAAACGATTAACCAGCACCCCCTTATCTGGTGACCAAAATTTGAACACGCATACTTGAATTTGAAAGTAACTCCAGCGCTACGTGGGATTTTTGAAACTTCGACGAGTGAATTCCTGTGGACACAGTTTCTACTTCTTTAATCTACAGTTCAATGAGATCTCAAAAGTCAGTGCTGAATGGTAATCATCCATAACTTCTACGATGCAGGTAGGATCTTTCTATAATTTTCTTAAACGTAGCATTAAGTGCTTTGGTTATTCACTGGGGTCAGTTTCTTGGAAAAATTGTGTATATATTTTAAAGCGAAGTTTTTTCAGTTAAATTATTATTTGTACATATTTTCCCCCATGAGTTATATTCCGTTAACTACTCCACAATTTTATCAATCCTTTCGCATCGTGCTGAGTTTTATTATTTGATTTACTATATTGTATTATGAGATATAAAAGAAGCAATGAATATTCATATAACTAATATTTTTTGTGTTTCTTGTATTTCTTATTTATATATCTTGATATTCGAAACTATACGCACTTCCCTATTATTGATTTGTATAACTTGTAATTATTTACCTTATATTTTTTTGCTAAATTTTGACCATGCTTTTATCTGATGATTTTTCCATTACTCAATTCTCCCTCCGAAGAGACACCTCCACAGGTTGCACACGTTTCGGTAAAAATACCTCCTTTCTGGAAAACTAACCCTTCCCTGTGGTTTATTAGGTTGGAATCATAGTTTTTCCTGGTGAATATAACCTCCGATCTAATAAAATTCAATCATGTTGTGTCCTGCTTAGATCCCGATGTACTAAATTCGGTACACGACATTTTGGAGAAACCACCTACTACCGAAAAATACGATGCCTTATAAAAACGCCTGATTTCTGTTCATTACGAAAGCGAAGCATCTAGAATTTTAACCTTATTGCAGGGAGTAGAATTCGGTGACCAAAGACCCTTCCAATTACTAAATCGCATGCGTTCGTTAGCTGGAGATACCGTAGGTGAAGCGCTTTTACGCTCGTTATGGCTCACGAGGCTGCCATATGACACGCAAACTATTTTAGCCGCTTTCAGCGAGGATGATTTGAATAAAATAGCCACAGTAGCTGACAAAATAAGCGATCTAGCTATCCCTTTGTATGTAAATTCTATCACCCCTAACTCTCATGATTCTGTCACGGCTCGCTTGGAACTCCAGGTAGCGCAGTTAACTCAACAACAGTTAGCGAATTAAGCACTGCCCTGGAACGCAGTTCCCGTAGCCCTAGGCGTAATTTCCGCCGATCATTTCAACGCAGCAGATCTCGCGATAGTTCTCGCTCTCGCACTAACTTCAGTCACTACAAAGAACGTACGAATGAACTTTGTTTTTACCATGTCAATTTCGGTGATCAAGCGCGAAAATGCCAAGCGCCATGTTCTTTTCGTCAGTCGGGGAAACTAAACTGGCGATCGCTCACTGGCCAATCTAGCGACCGCCAAGTGAATCGTATTCTTTTGGCCGACCCGTCTTCAAAATTAAATTTTCTAATCGACACAGGAGCCGACGTATCTGTTTTGCCTAAAAAATATGCTCCAAAAACCACACCCTCTGAAAATTTAGCCTTATATGCAACAAATGGCACTAAAATTTCTACTTTTGGCAACAAACGCCTCATTATTGATTTAAATCTCCGCCGAAAATTTTCATGGTTATTCGTCATTGATGACGTAAGCCAACCAATTATATTGGGTGTTGATTTTCTGAAACATTTTGAGTTGCTTGTCGATGTCAAAAATAACCGTCTGATCACTCTCGGACGTCTCTCGTCAAACGGTATATCTTTCAACAATTTTTCCCTAGATTCCATCATATCCGTACTTATCGGCGATTCCAAATTTGAAAAATTACTCGCTGAGTATCCAGAGCTTACAAACCCTTCTTTAGTAACAAATGACCTTAAAACTTATGAAATTTTCCATCACATTGAAACTAATGGACCCCCTGTATTTTCCAGACCTCACCGTTTGGCCCCAGAATTACTCAAAGCAGCGCGTTTAGAGTTCAAATACCTAATGTCTCGGGGAATTATTCGACCGTCCAAAAGCCCTTGGGCCAGTTCTCTCCACATGGTCCGCTAATCTAAATGTGATTCGCGCCCTTGTGGCGACTATAGTCGCTTGAACGCTGTGACAAATCCTGACAGGTATCCCGTACCCCATATTCAGGATTGTACACAGATTTTTTTCGGCAAAAATATTTTTTCTACCCTCGACCTGGCAAGAGCGTATCACCAGATTCCCCCGAAAACTCTCTCTGCTGTAACCACCCCATTCGGTTTGTTCGAATATCTTAAAATGTCATTTGGACTTCGTAACGCCGGTCAAACTTTCCAAAGATTCATACATCAAGTACTTCGCGGATTGGATTTTTGCGTTCCCTACTTCGATGATCTCCTTACAGCATCGGCAACCGAAGACGAACACATTAAACACCTTCTCATCATTTTTGACAAACTCCGCGAATACGGACTAAAATTGAGTCCCTCTAAATGTGTTCTTGGAAAAACATCAGTCTCATTTCTTGGTTGCTTAATAACACCTACTGGCGTAAGCCCTTTTCCCGAAAAGTCAGCAGTAATTTCTAACATCCCTAGGCCTGAAACACGGTCTGACTTTAAAAGATTTTTAGCTATGCTAAATTTTTATCGTCGTTTCTTGCCTTAGGCCGCAAGCCCCACTTCATTCACTTCTAAAAAATTCTAAAAAGAATGACAAACGACCTGTTCTTTGGACAGATGAAACAACTGCCGCGTTTGAAAAATGTAAAAGCGATTTAATGAATGCAGTCACCCTTGGTTTCCGTTCCCCTGATCAGCAGCTATAATTAATGGTAAATGCTTCCAATATCGCCATAGGAGCAGTATTGCACTCCCAAAGTACCGATGGCTTACAACCTTTAGCTTTTTACTCCAAGAAACTGACACCAGCTGAAACCAAGTTCAGCACATATGATAGAGAATTATTGGCTATCTATTCTGCTGTAAAACAGTTTCAGCACGACCTTGAGGGACAAACCTTTTCTATATTTACTGACCATCGTCCACTTACATTTTCGTTTAAGAAAAATTCCAATTCTGCATCTCCTAGACAAATTCGGCAGATGAATTTTATTGCTCAATTTAGCACTGACATTCAACACGTTTCTGGATCAAACAACCCAGTTGCCAACGCCTTATCAAGAATTTTCACCATCAATCGTAATAACACCACCGATTTCTCACGTTTAGCTGAAATCCAGGAAAATGATGCACAACTCAATCAATTACTATCAACTTCAGGTAGTTCTGTAAAACATATATGCATAAAATATAGCGTTTTTTGAGTGTCCTGAAGACCCTACATATACTACTCATAGGTACCCGTTTATAGAGTAGGCAACCATTCACACACAAAGAAAGTACATCCATGCCCGAGCCAGGACTCGAACCCAGGTCCCACCCATCTGTAGTCAGGTACGCTAACCACTAGACAGGATGGGCGGCTAATATCCAGTTAAAGCAATTGAATGAAATTTCTCTCTCTGCAAGTTTGTGTATTTATAAAAGTATTCCACAATATTACAAAATTGTAAACATATATATTTTTTTATTATTGTATGTATTTATAAATGGAAATAAATGTGTCTAATGTTTTTCTGATACAGTAGAAGCAAGTTTTTACGAATTTGTGGGGACCAGTAAAATATCTCTTTCCATCGAGACCTCGAGAAAAAGAAAATTAAGCATTAGCTCTTAAAATTAATTTTTAACAATCCCATCTTTTTATATATAAAGTACTCAGTTGTTTTGCTCAAAGAAAGTACACCAAATCATGTTAGCTATTAATCTGCTTGTCTTACAGGCGATCACATCACTACGTCATTTGCTTTTCATTCGAAGTTGAAAAGTTTTTTTTCGTGTTTATTCATTGCATTTTTTAATACTTTCATCAGTTGACACTTCTTCTGCAATTTACACCAGAGTCTACTTTCTAAAATTCCTGAATAGAACGTTCGAGCAACAGTGCTTCATTGAAGTTTTCGGAAAATTGTTTCAGGCTGTCTTCAATTACGAAGTTTTCTAAATAAGGTCTGGCTATCGCTTTTTCAGCATCATATCAAGCATTGATTGACAAGCGCTTTGCACTTAAAATATCATTTTCATAATTCAATTCCAATCCATATTCACTTCTGGTAAAAGTTCCTTACGATAACAGCACAGAAAGCTATTAACAGTCAAGATTGGAGTTAGATTGGACTGGAGAAGCTCCACTTATAGGAATTGCTTAATAAAATCTGAGACTTCAATATCAGTTAGTTATCCACGATTCGAAGGATTTACAATACTCTAATAAAAACGTCAACCCAAGTTTCGCAACCATAAAATTAAAAACAAAATTTTTTTTTTAAAAAAAATAAGGTGATAAAAACATTAAAATCAGTTAATAAAAAAATATTTCAAAATTTTAGTTTGTATATAGAAATTACAATTATTGTATCTACGGGACCAGTCATCAGTTCGTTAAATCATTAGAGCCACCTACCCTGTCTAGTGGTCAGCGTGCCTGACTGCGGATAGGGAGGTCCTGGGTTCGAATCCCTGTTTGGGCATATATGTACTTTGTTTTTGTCCTTTCTTTGGATGAATGAGGTGTGTTTAATTATAAAAAAAAATTGCCTCTAGTTATCATCTTCAATGTGAGCTACAAGCATGTTAGCATAAAGTTTCAAAAATGTCCGTTATAACCTAACCTAACGTAACCTTAAAATAGAGGTACGTATAAACGAGTGTCAACTGTAATTACTTTTATAAAACTTTAAATAAAAATTATATGTAATTCTTGGTAATCGTTTACTGAATATATTTTATTAAAATATCTAATTTTAGGAGAGAAAAAATGATCAAAACTTGATTCATAATCGTTTCCTGAAAATGTGATGTAGTGAAAAGATGATAAATAACAAAAGTATGGTATGATATTAGTAATGTACAAAAATATTATGTAGAGATGAAGCGAAATAACTGAAGCTTTCCAATTCAAGAAGGGTGTAGAAATATTTCCCATACAAGAAATCCTTCCCTGTAAATTCCTAAGCAAAAGTTCATTCCTCCCCGAAAGAGAGAAAAACAGTAAACATAAACACAGATGTTTCCCCCATCATTGCGTTCAAGGCTAATCCCGCACTGACGACGTAAATGAAAACGACCGTTGCAGTGTTCCAGGGGATGGAACACCTTGTTTTATTCAATGATTCTACGTATACTATATGCGTAAAAAATGTAAAGTAATATAGAATAAATAGTTCAATGGACAGGCAACAAAATAACATAGAAATGTTTTTCCAAACATTTATTTTTATATCACAAAAAAAGTTAAGGAAAATTTCTTAAAAATAAAGGGATTTAGATAACGTAAAATAATTGAAATTATTTGTCGTCTTGTGTGGTGCTGCCATCTGTTATCAAAGAAGAACGTTTAAAGAACATTTAAAAAAAAATTTTGACCCATTTATCTCTAAATGCAACGGTTTGGTATGAATTTAAAATTTAATGTTCCATCACATGGAACACTGCGCCAGAAAGGGTTTAGCAATAAAGAGTTTGGAGACACCAAAACTCGTCTTAGGAGCTTATTAGGATTATGCAATTATACAACAAAGATTACATACCTGATTATGCTGAAATCGCCTATCCATTGATGGAGCTCATTAAAAAAAAAGAACCAGAATTGCTCGAATGAAAAGAAATCATGACGTATCATTCCAGAAACTGAAAGATCAACTGATGGAAGCAACAGAGCCCAATAAAGGGGTTCATTCACTTCAAAGTGGAATAGGTGCATGTCTCTCTCAAATAAAATAAGTTGCTATTTGTCCGTGTGTCATGCAAGCCAGAAATTATCCAAACCACAATAGAACTGGCCGATTATAGAACTAAACCTGATGTTATTTTCTTTTTTTTGGTTTTTTTTTTTGTGAGCGTTAAAGAAGTTTGAGTCATGAACATTCGGATCATTAGTGAAGATTCTGACCGACACAATCCTGTGAAGAATTCTCCACATTCATCAAAGCTTCAAGGGTGTGCTTTAGCTTTAAAAAAATATATAATTAATTTATTCATTGCCCAGAAAGAAACCTGTTTCCCGACCAGTGACATTTGAACATCTATTAGAAATTTTTTTTAAATACTCTTTTTTTTGATTATGAAAATTTTTGTGATTTTATTAGTTTATTACCAGTGTAGTGTTTCTAATTTGAACCATAAATATTAGTACTTTATAAACTTAAATTTTTCAATTAAATACTTGAAATATTTATTATCTTATTAATATTGCAAATATTAATTATTCCTGATTATACATGAACATTTTTTTTAAATTTAACAAAATATGTTCATGAAAACACAAATAGAGAGTACATCTGCTTATATACTTTAATAAAGTACCTTTTAGTATTTATTTAAATGTTAGTTGGAATTTGTGTGCTTCAACTTATGTGTAAGTTGTTGCATAAGTTGTACAATTTTGTAAATTGTTCTATTTGTATGATCACAAATAGACGCCTAGATCAACGCGCTCGTTTTCAGATTGTTGTTACATTACTCAATTAATCAATCTTGTGGAGAAGGTGCAATACCTGGCGACTATTTGGTGTTCTTTCTTTCTATAAAGGTTGCCATATTTTAGGGTAGTACAGGTCCGTGTAAGGGTTGCTAAGTTATGTTAGGAGCGGAGCTCCGAGTTTTTTTTATGATTATTTATTTATTAAATTTGAGTTCGTGAACAAATAAAATGTGCTGTCCAGCGAATACTGATTTTAATTTTCTTGGCTATTCCTCATATAACACAACAACATTATTTAA
>JAPDSC010079698.1:0-16259 GCA_026290005.1 Latrodectus geometricus | reverse complement strand
GAAGAAATCATATAAATTCATTTAATCAACTACAAATGTTTTTTTTTACTTTCTATTAAACATCATTTCAGTTCATCTATCATCATTTATTCTTCGATTTACTTAAAAGCATCGATTTATAATTTTGTAATCCATTCTGTAATATGATTGCATAATTTCTTAGCATAACTTCTCTGTGTTCAAAGAAGAAATGCCTCAGTTTTTTATTATTTAATTTTAAGCATTTGTGAATAATATTCTTTTTAATTAATCATATTTATCGTTATTTTCTGGAGGTACAATTACCAGCATATTAGGTATCTTCAAAAATAAAAAAAAAGGCATTTAAAAGATAAGCCTTGAGCTATTTTTGTCTAATACCAAATTCATTAAATATAAGACTATTGCAAACTACTTTTCCTACAACCTAGTTATAATTTCAATTAATTTAATGTTTTAAGCTATCTCCAAAATACTGACAACTCTTAATAAACGATTGTTGATATTCGAATGTTCAGATTTCATTTCTAAAATACATTTTCTTTCACCATGTTTTGTTCTTTTTTTTTTCTATTTTTCTCAAGTTCTTTTTTCTTTGTATATATTATTCTTTCTGTAATTGTTTTGTCAAACATACATTTTACTTTCTTCTCATTACAACTTTCCCTAACTAAAATTAACTTTTTGTTTCTTCAATAACTCTCGAATTCTTTCAAGCATAAAATCGATAGATGTATACAGAAAGCAACATTCATTTCCTGTTGTAGAAAAGAAACTAATTGAAACCATAAGTCTCCACTGCGAAAAGCAAGATATTTTACTTAGACCACTATAAACTCACATGTTGGATAATTAATAACATTAAATGTATTCCCATTGCTGTAACTGTTATTTCGATAAATCCGTTTTTTTATTGCTGTAATTTGGCCTCGGTAGATGTGTTGTATAATGGTAACATCTACTGTTGTTGACATATTTTAGTCGACATTTTTAAATTGACACATTGTTGCGACCTATATCTAGAGCAGCTGTTTTGTTTGTGTGCACGGCTATCTTATTTTCCTCCGACATCACGATCTCTTACAAGTTATAAAATATGCTCATTATAAGAGAAATTACTTGTTAAGGCATTATTATGGTCAACATAATATATTTGCTATAGAAATAGATGCAATAGAAATTTTGACAATCATTTTGAGAATTGTTCTTTATATTAACTGGTTTAATGCGCAGTTCAATGCGCTGTAATACCAACAATCATGAGACCGAATAAAATGTTATATTTTATTATAAAATACATTCTCCGATTTAAAACCGGCGAAAATTTTTGTAATATGAATTCTTCTAACTGTAAGTGCATATTTACGATTAACGGTTGAGTAAATACAGGTGGATCACGAATTCACAAGAGAACCGGTATGTAATTAAACTATAGCTGTTCCTCACTGATTATTTGAATCAAGGTCATTTTTGTTCATTTATATTATTTTATAAGTGTTTTTAACTTTTTCATTGGATATAATTGTAAATAAACAAAAAAAAAAAAATGCTGTTGTTGTCTTACTCCGCTTGATTGACAGAGACATCAATCACAAATCCATGAACCGGTGTGGGTCATGATGATGGATTCAGCTTCAGGAAGTTGAAGATCGAGCGGAACCAAAGGTTGAAGTCTGACATTTGCCTCAAACCTGCAAAGCATTTACATCCGCTAGCGAGTGGGTGTAAATTTAGAAGCAAGGACCAAACCGAAAACCCCTATTCTTAGCCTACCATCCCCCAGTGGTATCATTTCACATGGAATACATTACGAACAGGAAATTTATAAAATTGGTGATTAAATTTTTAAAGGTTGTTTGTTACAATTCAGATTTATATTCAGTTTTTATTTTTTGTACATTATGCAATGATATCATATTATACAGAATGCATGGTTAGACTATACATTAGGGTACCCTTTGATTTTCTCCAAGTTGTGATCGCGATTGATTGCCAACCTGGGCAAAATCCAATCGTATTCTGGTTGCAAAAGAGCAATTGATTGTTCTGTGCTTAAAAAAATCGCCAATAAAATTGATAGCCAAACATAAATCGCCATGTTTGCCTAGGGGCACCCTAAAATATAGTTTAACCGAATACATTACTAAAAATTTTATTTTGTATTTTCTTGATATATTTATTTGAATTTATCTTCGCACGTATTCCTCGTATCCATTTGTTCTGTTGTAATCTTTGAACGCTGCTACAATGAACGTTGTTTCTTTGTTGAACAATTAAAAGAATTCTTGTGTTGTGTTGGAAATTATATCATAAATAATTAATTTTCTTATGCGTCTATTGCTATATTCTACACACTAATAAATTTTTTTCGTCATTATTTTTTTACTCAGTTTAAAATTATTTTAACGTAAAAATTATTCCTTGCATTGGTGATTTGCAAAATTTTATTTTCGAAATTTTTTTATTACAACAGTTTCACATTTCGCAATTGATTTAAATAAGATTTTTGTTTTAATGACCACAACTTTTTTCATTTTGGAATTGCATGCTTTCTTTTTTAATAATCTTTAAAATGGTGTAAAATCTGACGAAATTATACAAAATATCAGTGTCAATAAAACTTGACACATTAAATCTTCCATCTGGACATTTTAATCTATTATAAATTTTCTTCAGTCATTTAAAATTGCAGGAAAAATGCACTACAATGACGCGAATATAAATATTGATCATTCAGTTAGCAACATGCAATTTTAGCAACAACATATTACTAAATTTAAATAATCTCTTATCAAAAAATAAACGCTGAACAATGGGAAACGATCTGATGGATGATAAAGCAAAAAGTCAAACTCGATAATTAAATGAAATTCCATGCGAGAAGAAAGCATTCACCTGGGTTAACGAGAAGTTAAAAATAGTTGTTGAAAATGTTTAATTTGACACAAAATTGCTCGTATAAACTTCTAAAAAAATCTGGGAAGAAAAAAATTAATTTAAACAAAATTACAAAAATGCTGTATCTAATAACTAATCTCAAAAAAACATCCATGTTAAATGTTTTACAAAGTGAAACGTCCATAATTTGAAACATGATAGAAAACAGACAATAATTTTAAATGTATAACAATGTGGTGAAAATGTGTTTTAGGTCCCCTATTTGGCGCGTTTTCAAAATCGCCGATGCCATGGCGAAAATTCTACTTCTATTTCAAGGTGAAACTTAATTACTGACCAATGAAAAGGCTAAAACAAAAGAGTAATTAATGAGCATGCGCGAAAAAGCGCTTCGAATTCGCGAGTTGACGAAGTAAGGGACCTAAAGCGCAATTTAACCAACAATGTTCATGTTTAAAATCTAGAAAAATGAAGACTACTGCGATCAAAAAGTAATTGGAATATTTAAAATTCACCAATAACACATACAAAGTTTTATTAAACATTTTTACAGTTTTTTTTTTTTTTTTTTTTTATTCTTTGGAAATAGTAAGGAAAGTATCTAAATGTATTGCTTCAAAGTAAATTAGTTTTTAACGAGAAAAATAATGTCACCGATTTTTCGAAATGACGAATGCTATTAAGTAAAAAACATACATCAAGTTTTTTTTTTCGCAACCGAAATTTTTGTTAAAAAGATATTTGAAATATTACGAAAAGTTCTTAAAAGTGTGACTCTTTATTAAAAAACATTCCTATTTAATTGTTATTAGAACTTCAAAGATGGTAGATTATCTGACAAGGATGATGAGCTATCTGGTAGAGCCTCAATTTCTAATAATGATCAACATACCGTAAAAGTAAGTTTGAAAATAAGATACATTATTGAATAAGTTGCTGTATAATATTTGCTTGCTGTCAAAAACAATTTAAAAAAAATATGTATTGTTGGGACATATCGCATCTGAAACTGTTCGAAGAACTTTTTGCAAAAACAACATTGTAATCCCAAGTAATTCCTTTGTAAAACATTATTACAAAAATACGTGGTTTTTTTTTTTTTTAATTTAATTTTATTTTTTATTTATTTATTTTTATTTTATTTATTTATTTATTTATTTATTTATTTTTTTTTTTTTTTTGACAAAGAAACAGCTTAAGAATCAAGAAAATGAAGTTTGGAAACTGTCTCAAGACCAAAAAGAATACGGCAAAATCGCTCAAAAAATAAGTCTAGATTAACTGTGGTTTTTAATTGCAGAGGTGTTGTGCATTATGAATATCTACCATAATTATAATTGTCGGACAGTCGTAAAAGATAATGTGAGTGTGTGAAGTAAGAAATTTTTTAAATATTATGTGTTTCATGTCGTTTGCATGAAGCATTCTTTGAAAATGACTTAAAACATGTGAGGAAACGCATGGGTTTTTGCTCAGCTATGATATCTTTTCCAACATTGCACAATTATGAACCCTCAAGCGTCATATTATCCCGATACCGAGATTTCTAACAAAACAGGGCTAACAAAAGGGGCCTATTAAAAAAAAAGAGAAGCAGGTTGCTCACTGTGGCATTAGAAATGATTTTCTTTGAAAGATATTGGTAAATGATGCAATTTAATATCTTTGAAAACGGAATTGTTTCCAGTGCTCGAAAGCATGGAACAAGTGTCAGTGAAAGAGCTGCAAAATTCTTGAAATCCTCAAAAGCCATTGTCTCAAGCCAAAAGCCATAAATAATTGGGCAAAGCAGAAGTTAAGATTTATCTAAAACAATAAAAAGATGACTGAGCATTTATTAACCTGGATTTTGATTGATTAGTTCCTTAAGGAAACGCTTTCATCATACTTTTCATCACCTGGTATGTGAAAAAAAGAATGTTTGGTCGAAGACATTTACTGCCTGCTGTTAAGAAGAGAAAACATATACAATTCATATAAGTAATAAAGTTTAGGCAGTTGAGAAGTTTTTCAAGTTTCAGCAAAACGTTTTATACTTTTCAACTGTGTTGGTCGTGAAAACCTGGTAGGAAATGACATCGTTTTCAAAGCCTGAAGATAAGTGGTTCTATACCGATTCAACCGAAGAGATATTGTTCGCCAATAGTGAGATTTAATTATTCATATCACCAGTTACATCAATATGTATTGTGCAGAAGTGAACGGAAGCAGAGGAAATAATAAAAACTGCAATAAAATATTGGCCAGTCAAACGTGAGTATAATTTTTAGGCGAGTAACGGTCATGATTTGGAAAAGAATTATTTGAAATATTTTGATATAATTACATTATGTATTACAACAATAAATAACACGATATACTTATGGAGTTGCAGATCAAATTTATCTTGTTGTGTTGATGTTCTCAATAACCATAACTGCTTCCAACAAGACAGTGTACTTTGCTGAGATGCTTCTATTGTATGTAAAGGATTCCATGAACATAAAATAATTTTGTTTTGCTTAGGCAGCAACCACAATCACCAGATCTCAATTTAATCGAGCCAATATAGGTTTGATTTGTTTGTTGCTTTAATGCCACTTTTCTGAGCCTGCAGTTTGAAGTGGATTCTGAATCCCTTGAAATATTCAAGCCTTAAGTAGAAATCCGACGCACAAGCTATTGAACTGAGAGACACATCACTAAGCATTCAGCTGCCAACAAGAGAGAACAAATTTGGAAACTTGGAAAAATAGAATGGCATCCAGACAGAAGGATTCAAAATATACTTTTAGGTCTATTAGTATATATATATAGTAATATTCAAAGAAGATGCTATAATAACTCGTGTATTTCCTTTCAATATTGTGATACTTATATCAGGAAAGAAAACACTGGACATCTGAGGATTGGTAACGGGTAATTTGATCGAATGAATCACCTTACGCCTTATTTTGCTCTGATGGAAATTGAATTTGGTGAGAACCCCAAGAAGCTAGAATTTTATCTTGCCTTATTCGCACTGTCCTAGCTTCTTGTAGGAATGCCATGATATGGAACATTTTTGATTGTAAGAAAATTGTACTCAGTATTCCTTGAGGGTAAATAAATTGCTGTAAGATACCCAGATACTGAGAGATCAAGTGCTACTTGAAAAGAATCTTTTTCATTGTTATGGTCATTACTTCAACGATGAAATGCAAATATACATCTTTTTTGAAGAGTTAAAAGTTTGATTTGTTAAACATGAGACTGATTTAAAACACTTTGCTTGGCCACCACAAAGCCTGAATCTTAAGCTCATAAAAATATGGGGGATATGGTGGAAAGATTCAAGTGACAGTTCTCTCTTCTTCTGTCTAATTTACAAGATCTAAAAATAAGTATATCCAAAGCATGGTATTGTCTTGACATAAATACACCCCTAAAAATTGTTTTTATCAATTTGAAAAGAAGACAGGTGAACCCTTTAGTGCACCAAGTATCATCCAGGGAAAGTCACAAGTTTTAATGCAATTTGATTAATATTTTGCGTGCAATAAATATCAATAAAAGTATAACTAATATTAATCAAAGATGAATAATATCAAAGTAATTATTCATCTTTTAAAAATTATTCGGAAATAAGTTCAAATACTAGGAAAACAATGTTTGAAAAATGAATGACCTTGTTCAAATACATAAATCAATACCCGTATCAAAAATGTTTCGGAAGTTTTCTGTTTTTTATTGTTAATTTCCCTTCTACTAGTGTTGCTTCATTTTCACATTGTTTTTATTTGATTTTCTTTTTTTTTTTTAAAAAAAAAAACTTACTGCTGAGTTATACTTTTTTCATCAAAAGAAGTGATAGCTATAGAAAGATTTTAAAATATTAAATAACATTAAGAAGAAATCAAAAGAATTTTTATATTTAAAATACGTTGCTAATCTGTCCGACATAATAAATAAAAAAAAGATTAGTGTAGATAGCAATTATTTTAACGTTATTTCGGGCAAATAATCTGATCTACAAATTCTCAAGCAATTCATTTAAAAACAATTATTACGATCGAAATAAAAAATGTGACGCCTATTTTTTACGTGCATTGAATCAATGATAAATGCAAGTCATCTGTGAAATGATGAATAAATAACCAACTTACAAAATGACATTCACTTTTTTGAAAAACATTCGTCTGCAACTCAGATGGTAAGCGCCGCTAAGACCCAAGGACGGAATACTATTTAAGCAAATTTTGTTATGGCTTAGGGCCTCGCTTTGAAGCGAATGTTTAATATAAAAGTTTACTTCCTGTTAAATAAATAAAAGTACCGTTACTTATAAGTATATTGGATCTGGAAGTTTATTTCGTTGATAGATTCAAACTTTAAATTGCTTAATATTTTAAAGAAGTTGAAATAATTCATAAAAGTTTTCTTTGGGGGTAAAGCCAGAGAATCATTCTTGTGAGAAATCTCTTTGATGTTTAAGAAATTCTTTTTTCAACATCTTTCCAAAATTAATAATTGCTTATGTGTTGATTTTCAACGTGAAAAAGAGAACATAAACTTTGCACAATAGTTGTAAATAAGTACATATTAGTTCTGAAAAGTGAGAATATGTGTCTTATTCTTTTCTGCATATTAAGTATTTATAGAATATATTTTAAAGCTAATATATAACATATAAAAATTTTGGTTTTTTAGATAAAAGATAAGCAAACATATATTTTGATGTATAATTAGGATGGAAATTATGGAGGGAACTTAATTATATAAATATATATATGAATGTTATCTGAAATATGATTAAGAAAATATTAGATTGGGGAAAAAGTAATCCATTATTTTTTCGGTAGACGTCTGTTGTGATCGATATCTCGTGAGGTATCTATCAAACAATTTCAGATTTATGCTCGTTGGAAAGGTGACATTTGACACTAAAATATCCTCTTGCGGTTTTTTGTTTGATTAATTCAGTTACGAGTACAAAGTTTTAAAAATGGAAGACAACAAACAGAAAATTCGATACATTTTCGTTTTTCTGTTGTAACGGCGAAAAAGATAGCCGGGTGGCTAAAATTGTGAAAGGTGTTTATCGTCCTATATAAGACTGTAACAACCAGTTACGTACAATTTTTGTTTCGTCGATTCCATCCGGGTATTTTTGATGTTAGAGATGCACCTCGCATGTGGATACAGCATCTTCGAAAATGTCTATAAAATATCAAAAATGATCGAAGTTAACCGCATGTCAGCAGTCGTAACGCGCAAGATCTAAAAATCTACATGAAAGCTGTTTTAAACCTTTTTACAAAGTGAATCCAAAAGAAGTTACAGAAAGTTCACGTGTTCGTGAACTTTCTGTAACTTGCTAAAAATAATGGATTTCTTTAACTAAAAATATTGGATTTCTTTAACTAAAAATAATGGATTTCTTTTTCCCCAAACTAATATATCAGAGTTGAAAAATTGAGAATACACTAGAAAAATATCTTTTATTCGCAATTATTTTAAGAACTATGTTTGATAATTGAAATAAGTTCAAAAATTGTTTTGTTTACAAAGATGCAATTGGGAAATTTTTTAATAAATAAATAAATTAATAAAGTAAAAAAAACTGGAGAATATTTTATTAAGAATACGAAGAATATATTATTATATTGAAAAATCTTGAGTTATAAAAAAAAATTATTTATTTATCGAAAGAAAATATTAAATTAATGAAGAATACATAAATACCGAAAAATACAAAAAATCCCTAAAGTAAATACTCTTAGATGTATAAAAAAGAACAGTTTTAAATAAACCAATTGTGCTCCTGAAGTTTACTTACGAAAATATTTATTCCATCTTCATTTTTGACCAGTGAAAGGAAGATAGTCATAAAAATAACCTATTACCATTTAATATCATTAATCATAATAATCAGTAGTTAAGAAATAACTTTTGTATAAATAAAAATCATTATATATAAATATTTATCATCCCAAAATAACTTTCATGTATTCTTTATATTTTTTCTAGCTTTTATTACATTAAAGAGTATCACAAGATAAAAGGAGAAATTTTCAATAGAAATAAATAAATATTTGCAAATTTCAATCTAAATAATTTCGTTTTGAAAAATTAATTATAAACATAAAAGACCATAATGAAAACATGCTTTAATTTTTTCATAAAATGTTTCATAAAAATTAAGGTATTAATAATCCTTTAAAGTCAATTTTAAATAACTTTTAAAAAATGTTTTTCTTATTTCCAAAATTACTTTCAACTTTACATAAAACAGATATAAATGTAATGATCCCATATATTTAGTAATTAGGGCTCACCAGTATTCATTTAAATATGATAGCAAGAGAAATATGGTTCTTATACAATCGTATTTAAATAAAATAAGACAGTACATTTATTATTATTTATTAGAGTGATCCTATAATTGACGACATTAGTGTGACGTCATGTTTCCAAACAAATACAATGTAAACATTTGTCTAATATTGTATTTAAGAGTGCCTTCTTGACAAACTTGGAGATTTTTGTTTGGCTATCGATTTTATTGGTGATTTTTGGTGGCACAGAACAATAAATTGCTCGGTTGCAACCAGAATACGATTGGATTTTGCCCAGCTTGGTGGTAAACTGTGACTACAATTTAGCGAGAATCAAAGGTTAAGCAAACAAAAGGTTAAAAGTTTTAACAAACAAGTTATCCTTAAATAATGAATATCAATTTCAAAAATAAAAATCTATCACCTAAGTCTATGGCAGTTTCAATGATAAATGACGCTTAACAGCAAATGTTTGGAAACAATATGACGTCACAACTAATGTCGTCTATTATTTTTCAAGGGCATTGTGATTGCTGTGCTGGACCATATTTGTGTGTTTGCATTAATTTATACATTATAAATTATAATACATAAATTAATAAAAACACACAACATAGTGATTATAAAATTTTATTCATTAGCAAACTATAAAAATTATGTTATTTTATATCCTAAACACTGTTTTCTTTCTAAAGTTTAATATTAATTTTATTTAACTAAGCACTATATAAGAGATATGTTTTGTGAGTTGAATTTTCAAATGAATCTAATAAGCAGGTGTAATAGATTTCAACTTGATAAAAAAAAAAAATATAAATGCAATATAAGAAAAAAATAAGAGTAAAAAATAATTTGAAAAACATATATAATTATAGTGTAGTGTAAAAAAATCAAAAATATTAGTCAAGGATATTCATTTTCAATTTATTACAGTCATTGTAGAAGCAACATTGAAACTTCAAATACAGTCATATCGAAATCAAATACATAATATGAAATTGAAATGTATAGAAAGTAAGAATGATACGACTACGAATGAGTTTATATATATATATATAGCCTTTAAAGGTTTTTGTATCTCCTGGCGGAAGGAAGAAATGCCAACATTCAAATCACTGGCGCCAACATCAAGCCGGGCCTTGAAATATTTCAAAATCAGTGCATACATTTTAAAAATATAAATTATACTTAATCATACAGTAGATACGTATACTATATATAATCTAATATAAAACAATAACACTATTTTTAAATATTTAAAAAATAGATAAAATAGCAATTTTAGAGACAGATCTTTTGACCAAATTTCCATCTGGTAATTTCAACTTTACTACACGAATTTTACTATCAGCACCTCCAGAAGTTTATACAACTTTTGCAATTATCCAATTTGCAATTGGAAGACTTCTTTTACAAATACAATAGTGTTTGATTCAGCATTTATTTTATCAAATTGTCATTTGGTGCGTGCTTGCAAATTATTCAAATAATCTCGTTTCCAGGATTTCCATACACCTTGCAAAGTTTTAGTGATTCTCCTATATTTATCAAGTTTATTATTTTCTATAGAACACAAGTCTGGTTTGACGATGTCACATATAGCTCGTCCTATTAAGAAAGTGCCCAGGTGAAAGAACATCAAAGTTATCAGCTTCTGATGAAAGTGGAATAAGTTGTCTGGAATTTAGCATTCCTTCTATTTGAACAGTTATTGCGAGGAATTCATCTAAAATCAAAGCTAAGTTGCCGATGATATGTTTCAAATAAATTTTAAAGCATTTAACTCCTGTCTCACAAATTCCACCAAAATTCGGTGATTTGGGAGGATTGAATTTCCATTCGACTCCCTCAGTGGAGAGAAAATTAGCTACTTCCTCACTTGGTGGCATTAGAAAATTGTGCAATTTTTTTTCTATTCTTTTGATGCCTTTACACAATTTGTGGAATTATTAGAAAAGATTCTAGCACATTTACCACGACGAGAGAAAAAACGTTTTAAAGTGGCAATGAAACTATCTGACGATAAATCTGTTACTAACTCTAAGTGTATAGCTTTAGTTGCAAGCCATTCAAAAAGGTTAATATAAATTTTATTTAGGATACCCTTACACTGGCTTTTAAATTCAATCAAAAAGGGACCACAAGAATCTACTCCTAAGTGGTAAAATGGAAATATTTCTATTATTTGTTCCTTGGACAAGTTGCCCATAATTTGATTAGCAAAAATTGGTTTGTTCTTGAAACAAGTAACACATTTGTGTACTATTTGTCTGTGTTGATTTCTTCAGCTAATCGGCCAAAATTACTGCCTTACAAGATAGAGTAAAGAATAGGGTCCAACATGCAAAAATGTTTTATCAAAATAGTACATATCATGGTAGTAAGCTTATGACCTTTAAGTAAAATTATAGGATGTTAGTATTTTCGCTTAATTTAGAATTAACGAATCTACATGCAAAATTTGATTTTCATCCAAAAAAGGGTTGAGGAATTTTAACTTATTTTGATTTGATGTATTTTTATCATGTTTCAAAAACTGTTATCTCTGCTCCAAACTCTTGACTTGGAGTATCACTAACTAAAGCATGACGTGCATGATTAAGTTTAGCACAGCTAATAAATTGATCAAATGTTACCTTTATCTGCAACTTCCGAATGAATATGAAAATAAAACTCATAATAATAAGTTTCCTAAAGGATTTCAGATTAGTGTTTGAAAGTTTATAGAAATTGGGGGAAATTGATTGAACACAGCTTCTCACAATTGACTTAAGTTTTTTTATATATGCAGGGTCAGTAGATGCAAAGACATAGTTTGTTGTCAAGTTTGTATCACAATGTAAAGACTCAGGACCTAAAGTCCAAAGTTTATTCTTGATAAGTTCGTTCATTGAAAGTCCTCAAAACAAGAGATCTGCTGAGTTGTCCTTTGATTTAACATTATGCCATTTGAATTTGGTAGTTAAATCCGTTATTTGGACAACTCTGCTGACTACAAAACATTTCAAATGGTGAGGTGTGTTCATATCCATGAAAGAACAATAGTTGAATCTGTGTAAAGATGCATTGCGTCAACATCAAGTTGCATTGCCTCAATAGTCTTGTTTACAAGTTTTGAGAGAAGCACAGTTCCTAAAAGCTCTAAGCACTCGGTTAACTGGTGCTATTCTAGATTTACTGCATAACAAATGCACACTGACGTTATTGAATCAATCTTTGATGAGGACATAAATACAAGCTTTATATGCTTCTTATGAAAAATCTGAAAACCCGTGAATTTCCACTAGTGTATTTTCCTTTGGAATGACACAGCGGGGAATTTTCAACTGGTCAATTTCTTGTGTTACGAATACGATTTTGAATTTCTAATCTTTCTTTCGCAGGAACTTCGGTATCTCAAGGTAAACCTTCTAACCATAATTTTTGAATTAAAATTTTAGTCTTTACAGTAAGAGGACCGACCAGGCCTAAAAGATTTACACAGTTTAGCAATGAATAATTGCTTTATTGTCCTTTTTGTTAAAATGGTCGGGTAATCACTATTCGAAATAAAGTGAAAGCTATCTTGCTTAGGATTCATAGACATCTCTAATGTCTACACGGAATCATTTTCATTATTTAAAAAAAAAAAACGTATTCTTGATCATCTGTTAATACTTTTGAAAGTTATTTATGATTATTAGAGCTCCATTTATATAAAATTCATTCCGACTCCTTTAACACGCGTATTAATTGGTGCAGTATTTTAATGCTGTTTCTACATTTGGAGCACCACTAAGCACATCATCAACATAAAAATCATTTCTCACTATCGGTGATGCTAACGGAAAGTTTTCTCTTTTATCTTCAACGGTTCCAGAAACGGGGCTCAAGTTGTTCCGTAATAGTAGTCAAACGAGAAGTTTTCAAAGTAGCTTCAGCACTATCTTTTCAGACAATTTGAAGTAAATTTTGCTGCGAATGGTGGACTTTTATTTGTCCGTACATTTTCTGCACATCGGTGATGAAATTGAAAGCAACCAATTTTTTATAAAATTTGTAAAAGAATTGACTAAAGTTCATCTTGAACAGTTCCACCCTTTAATAATATATCATTCGACGATATACCATTAAAAATTTTTATTGAAGCATTAAACGCGTCTCTAAGTTAGTTTTCACGTACTTTTGTCTGGTCTTAGTACTGCTTGGTGAGGAATTTAATAAAGAGGATTTGGAAGAATACTTTCGTCAACTTTTTCCATGTGTCCAAGATTCTCGTATTATTTGAAAAGATCATAATATTGGTACTTTATCATGATCTTCTCAAGTTGGATTCTTGTCAAAGCGAATTGTAGTACTATTGAGCCTTCTAATGGCTAAATACCTGGATAAACCAATTTCAACTTTATTTTTTACTAAGGGCATTTCAACTATATAATGACCGTCAATGTCTTCAGAATGTGTGTTCTTACAATGTTCCATGCAATATTTAAATTCATCACTCATACGACACTTTTCAATCAAAGGTTCAACTTCCCAGAACAACCTTAAAGTTTTGCCTAGATTACTCACTTGTATGACTAAGTGACAGTAGGTTTTATTTATAGAAATATTTGCACATTACTAGTAATTAAATATCCGAAATATGTATTTTGCAGCAAAATATGTTTATTTATTATAATTTGACTAGGTTTCTAAATTTCGAAGAAAGTTTTAGCTCCAAGCAAAATATCAACTTTCAATGGTTAAACAATCGAGAATATTCTAGTGCGATACTCGTAAGCAGTTTTAAATTGCGAATATCTAATTGTTGTGAAGATATCAAATTAGTAATTTTAGAAACTACTAAGAATTCGATATCTATCACGAATTCATTATCTTTACTAGAAATTACTGTGTTTACTTTTATTGATAATAACCCATTTATTCCTCCAACTGGAACATTAATCTTATTTCTTTTTAATCCCAACTATATTGCGCAATCATTAGTAATAAACGAAACTTGGGACACGCTATCCAATATAGCTCTAAATCTTTTAAATCTCCTCCGCGATAATCTTTCATGAAAATAAAAGCAGTACTGAGGAGAACATGGTTTGTTTTTGTTTTCGAAATAAAACTCTGAATCATTTCCTCTTTCTTCCATACACTTGTTGTAGAGTCTTTATTTTTGACGGGCGCTTGGTGGGGGGGGGGATGAAAAAGGAAAAGCAGATTGGAAACTTTCATAATTATTTATGTTTAAGGAATTTGCTTGAGAAAAGCTTCATATCCAATCTAAGCAAAAACGAGTGATGTTTTAGGTGGAATTCGATACACCGAGATTTACATAAGCATTGATTTAATTTATGAGGTGAATTCAGACAGTTCAAACATAGATTTTTATATTTACAAAAATCAAACTGTTCAAATACTTTCGTTTTCAAAAATAATTGTCATTTATATAAAGAATAATTTGAATCGCAAAAAATGTGATATTGTGAAGCAGAATTAATCAAAAAAGTTTTAGGTTTGTAAGATAGAAATGAGTTTTTTTTTCGTTATTATTAATAAGGTTTGACAACTTGGGTTTCGAATCAAAACAGGCGGCTTTTAAATTTTTTAATATCGTTTTTCTGTAAAACTGATAAAAGCATCCCAAGTAGGCTTTTTATGAGAATCAACAGTCAATTGAAATTGTCTATAAGTTTCGTTAGCTAGCTTAGTACAAATTAAATTTATCAACACTTATTGCGTTAAAATTCAGATTTTTTCAAAAACCGAATGTTTTTCTGCAAATTGTCAATAAGCATGCAAAGTTCTAAAAGGTTTTCTTTAGTTAATGGCTTTTAATTAATTATATTTTGTACACAATGAATTTAGTATTCTTATATCGAAGCGCGAGAGCTTTAATTAACGACTCATAATTATCATTTGGTGACTGAACCTAACAGTAAAACTTCTGTGAGTCTGATAAAGTTGGATTATTTTCTATTATATTTTGAAACTGTTGCTTAAACGAGCTCTTGGTGTTTAATTGATCATCCAAATGTGGTAAAGGAATTTCAAGTAATCGAACACTTTTCTCAACATAAGAACTTTTGTTTTTATTTTCAATAGTAAAGGAAAAGTTTTGCATTGACCTGAAATTCTTGAATATCTCCATCAATTTTATCTAGTATTTTTTCAACTTTTTTTAATTCATCGTCATTTTCGATTTCGAAATATTCATTTCTGACGATTTCAAATTTATTTTTTATATCCTCCAATGAATCAAGAAATGTTCAAAGTTCAGTTTCTTCCAAATCTTTCAATGGTTTCAACGAAAGTTAAGTTAATTGGACTTGAATACTACCGCGTTTTCGATTTAATAACTTGAGAGACGGCATAATTTCTGTTTGATTCTTTGGCTCGAAGAACCAAAAAATGTTTTGTAAGAGTTCAAGAATGTTAATAAAAAATATTCATTTTTAATTTATTACAAACATTGTCGAATCAACATTCAATCTTAAAGTGCTGTCATATTGAAATCGTACACATAAGAGTATGAAATTAAAATCTAAGCTAAGTAACAACAATACGACAATTGCAACTTATTTTTAAAAAAAAAATTTTTGAATTTTACATGGGGAAAAAAAAAACAAAACATTTTGAAGTTATTGGAGCTTGTGGGGAAAGGAAGAAATGCCAATATTCAAAGCACTGGCGCCAACTATAATTTAAATGAATAGAAATATTAAATTTAATGTAATAAACATTTTTTATAAAGACTGAATTGCCTCATAAATCAATATTTGCTTTACCTGATGCTGATAAGTAAATAAGGAAGTTAACCATAGTTAAACTCCAAGCTATTAAACACCAAGTTTTTTGGAAACCTGCATATGTACTGTCACATATTCAGTTATTAGGTAAGAAAAGGCAAGTATGAAAATACTAGATATAAGAGTAGATATAAATCTAGAGGTATGAAAAATACTAGATACGCATTCTTGATTATTGTAATACATTTTCTATGCGATATATTGTTATCGCTATCATAATTTAAGCTCTCAATGTTTACATATTGATAAGATTACTTTATATATATATATATATATATATATATATATATATATATATATATAT
>JAPDSC010079687.1:0-12616 GCA_026290005.1 Latrodectus geometricus | reverse complement strand
TTTTTTTCTTGTGGAGTAATGTATGCAGGAAATTTCATTACACAAGATAAAAGTTATAACCATCCCATAAAAAGTTATATGCATTTTTGTAAAAATAATGAAGTTTATAACTATCAAAGACTTTTACTATATACTTCCTTTTAAAAATATGCTATTTGGAACTGTAGTTCTATTAATGTTAAAGGAAATGAACATCAGACAACTTTGACACCCCTGCATAACTAATAACAAATATTTTCAGGTATAAAATTTAGAAGCTAATTTTACAATTAAAAAGTATAATTGATTCTAATAAAATTATGGCAACACATTTGTAACAGAAACATTAAATTACATTTATTATTATCAGAGAATTTTGCACCAAACACCTAGTGTAATTAATATTAGGTTTTCAAAAATAAAATTTACCTGTCATTTATACCAGTGGTGCACAAACTTTTTTCCACTGCAACCCCTTTTGTAGAGAGAAAATTTTTGGCAACCCCTAGAGATAAATGTTCACAAATACGATAAATATTTCGCACATTTCTTTCGTTTCATCAAATTAAAACATCATATTTGACTCATATTAATTTTATTTATAATTTTAAAAAAATACTTTTTGTATAACACAAAAACCAGTAAATTGCCCTTTAATGAGATGTATGTGGCTGCAAGTTTCTAATCATCTCATCGATGTTTGGATGTATGTTACTAATTGCAATTCGCATATCTTCAGGTTTTAAAAGCGACCGGTATTTAGTTTTTATTGAAACTAGTTTGTTAAACCCAGTTTCACATAGATGCAAGTTGCATTAACAGTCAGATGGCATTCTTGCAGAAAACGGGATACTGTTTTTCCACGTATAGCCAAAATTTGTGGCAAGGCTGAGTCTTAAATTGATTTCAAAGAGTATAATCACTAATTAGATCTATCGATTGCTCTCTTTCTCACTAATTTGAAGAGTTGAACAGCATATGTCAAAGGAAAATGGATCATGAATCCAATCAAGATAGCGCCATCTTTTGAATTAAGCCTCTGAGTCCTTTATTCGAACCTGTTAATGTTGCAGCACCATCAGTACAGACCGCAACACAAATTGCCCAGGTAAGGGACTTTATTTCAAAATATTCACTTATTACTTTTAAATAATCTTTCTCCAGTTGTTTATCCTTCCAAACTTTTGCAACATAAGAACGTGTCTGTTATATCTTCATTAAAAATAAACCTAACGTAAATAATTACTTGTGACATTTTAGTAATATTTGTAGTCTTGTCCAGTTGTAAAGCAAATACGGATGAATTTTGTAAGCGTTTTATGACCTTTTGACTCGATATTTCGTGACATTTCGGAAATCCGCCGAGACACAGTATCTCTTGATAATGGTATTGTTTTTAGTTCATTTCCATATTTATCACCATGCATAATTGTATGGGGTTTCATTGTTTTCCTATTAGATAAGGAATGTCTAAAGAAGCTTATAATGTTCTTTGATGTATTATTGTAAATTGCTTTAAATGTATGCTTTGAATTTTCTGATTTTCAGCTTGTCTTTGAAAAAAATTGGAATGTTTATTTTGAAGTTCTTTATGTTTAGTTTCCAGGTGCCTTTTTAATTTAGCTGTTTTCATGCTCTCATTTGCTAATTTTTTGTTGAAAATGACACATATCGGGCATCCTTCATAATCAACAACACAAAATGTAAAAACTTAATAAATTCCTCATTATATGGTGTAGGTATTACCCATTTATTCATTATAAAGATAGAGGTTAAATTATTTAAACTAAAAACAAATAATATATAAAATTTTATCATTTTTTTTCAAGAAATTCAATAAAATTAACAGAGATATTTCTCTAATGATATCTTGATAACAAAGAATAGCAAAGCCTAATAAAAATATAAAAAATTATAATTACACAATGCCACATGATAAAACTCGAGGATAAACTGAAACAATTGCAGGCCAACTGATACATGCTACAACTTCCTGCAAACACTTCACGTCTTTACTCTGACTATTGGATACATCGTGTACTTTGCCAACTGATTGGCTAATCACGGAAGCGAATTTTTGCTCTTTCCCTGCGATTAACGTCTACTCAAACAGGAGCTTTTCAGTAAAACTAGTAAATTACCGTGAAGAGGGCGCTATCTACCTGAGTAAAAAACTTGCGTCTTCACACTTTACATATATTAAGCATTAGAGTCAAAGAAAGAACAGACAGCATGAAATTGCAATTAAACAGTGAGTGACGGCGTTTCACTCTTTATATGTACACTGTATAGTATGCAGCATGTAGGCATAATGCATTTCATAAAAAATTTGGCGACGCCCATAGGGGTCGCAAACCCTAGTTTGTGCACCACTGATTTATACAATTGAAACAGCTGGTTATCATAAAATTATAACACATTTGTATAAAATTGTAAATTATATGAAATTACTTTCAATGAAAATTATATCAAATTACTTTTCTCCAATATATTTAAAAATGTTAGCCAATTCAAAATATTAAAATAAGTTGAATTATATCCATCAAAAAATGAAATCTTACTAAATTAATAAAATAAAATTAATGAAACCTCTTAAGAAAATTCTGAAGGTTTAATTAAGTTAAAATTAAATATAGTGCAAAATAAGTTTATATCTATTAGAAAATATAGTGAAATTTAGAAAAATACCATTGCATTTCTTTTTCTCTCTTAATTTTGCCTGTCTTCATCTAAAATATAAGTATTTATTTCATACAATCTGGTTGATTTAACATTTTGACTAAGCTTAATATTGTAATAAATTTTAAGGAGAATAGAATAGTAATAAACTTTTAGAAAAAGGGGATGAAATGAACTATATTTATTAGCTTAGTAATAAAGAAGTTAACTAATTTTAAATGCTGTATTGAATCACCGTCATTTACAACAATTGTTTTCTCAACTTTAAATCAAAACCAGGTTAATGATTTCTTTAATTGCATTTCTTTTTCTTTTTTAGCACAAGAAGTATAATCCGGTGGCTAAATGGTACTTGCATCCAATCATCATCATTTTATTTAAAAAAAATCAAGCAAAGAATGGAATATTCTTATTTTCTAGATTTATCCATTCATCCTGATATCAAGAAAATTGTATTAAGAATCATTAAGAAATTTTTTCATTATGTAGACAATATTAAAAAAGAAAAAGTGTAACAAAGTTTATTATTAACTAAAAATACATGATTATATCTAATGAGTACAAAATAAACAGAATTCTTTAGTATAAATATTATACTAATAGCAAAAAATGTACAAAATCACAGATAATAATAAATTATGACAACTCATCTCTCTGTACAATGAGATACATCTCGAAATCCATCTTTCTAGAAAAGATAGAAAGGTGTTAAAATAATTTTTATTAAAAAATTATTTAAACATATTCATATATAAATCATAAAAAAATAATTAGGTTTATAGTACATTCCAAACAGTTCATCACGAAGATAAACAGATATAAGATCTTAGAGTAGAATTTTGCTCTTGCATAATTATTTCCACTTTCAAACATAGAAGACAAGCAATTTTTTTCTATTCATAAAATTAGTCATAATTGAAATATAATATTTAGAAAAAAAACTATCTATTACTTACAAATAAAGAGCTGACATCTTTGGTTGAAATACCTTGCTAGAAATTTTTGTCAATCAGTTTGTTTGTCAGACAGAAAATTTATTTGCCTCATTTATTATTTATTAATCTATAGAAATTTCTATTTTAACATATTGGAAAACAATGCAATAAATGTATAGAATAGGCTTAAGCAGCAAGCAAATACAACAAACATAATATATTACAATCACTATCAAAATGTAGCAACATATCTTTTATTTTGTAAATACAAAAAAGTAAATTGCAATATATAGGGATAAAAAGAGCTGTGAGCTTTTTAATCTTTTCTGACTAGTTCTGAAAGAAACTTTGTAGCCATAAAATCAAATTGATGTTTGATAGCAAAATACCATCTAGAAACAATTTACAGCATAGCAGAGAAAACAAAACAGGTATCAGATATTAAAGAACTTTCCCTTGGCCAAAGAATTTTAGTTATGATGATCTAGAAGATCAAACAAAAGTAATGTTGTTTCCAAAATATATTGATATTATGAAAAAATTAGTCATTTATGATTTTCATGTGATACATGATAAGATGAAAGCATCTTCAAACATTTCAAAGATTCACATGTCTTTAAGTCTACATGATGGAAAAATAGAATCGAATGCCCATGTATTTCTAGAGAAAAAAGTCCATTTCCTATGGATTCCTAATAGTTTAACATCAAGCTGAAAAGAACACTTTTGTAATATAGTTCCATAAAAATCTAAAAGGATGAAAAAATCACATTCAACAGCTTAAGATTAAGATATCATAGTGAGTAATGAAAACTAATTATTTTTATTAGACTGAAATAAAATAATTTACTTTTTAAATAATTTTAGACTGACATGAATTAGTTATGCTTTCAAAAATATTAGTTACTTTAATAAGTAAATTTAGTTTTAATGCAATCATTCCTCTGGAGGGTCGCGAAACAGTCATTACTTTTTAGTACACCATAATTTGTTTGCCAGAAATGTCTTGTCTAAAAAACCTCAGATAGCACAATTTTGCTAATTACAGATTACAAGAAGTGTGATAAAATAGAATTACTTATGACCCATAGATTTGGCCCTTCCTGATTCTGTTCATAAAAAATAAAAAGCATAGTTTATTTTTCAATAAAGCCAAACAAATTGTTGAGGTTTGCGAATACCATGTTTCTGCTATGCTACTTTCAGAATGGCATAATTTGCTTGCAGAGAGTATTTTGAGAACATAAAATTAAATTTTTGGTAGGAAATTTTTAAATTATATATTTCCTAAAAATATAAGTATTAAAAGTAGTGTTAAAATATTGTGCATGTATGTGTAAATTTACCAATTCAATAAATTCAATAACTTGTTTTACTTCATATTTTTTTAAGAAAATCATGTTATTATTTGACTGTCTTTCTTAAGATTGAACCTTATAGTAATTACAATATCAAGCAATTATGTTAATTCTTAAATTATCAATTAGATTGAAAATCTGTAATTAGTTATTAATCTAAGAAAGAGTTTTTTGACATCCCTTTTAACATAAAATTCCTTATTCTTTATTCATTGTTATATTGATTAGGGGAAATAAATTACCTAAATGTTATTCAAGATTTAATATGCTAATAATCATTAATCAGTGTGTAATATATGTTTAAGATACGCCTGTGGAATAAAATTTTTCTAGAATAAGCAAAAATAAATTTTTAAATTTTTCTGTTAAAAATTTATGAAAATAGTTCATAAATTTTACAACAGATTATTTTAATATGAAACTTTAAAAGTAAATGCAATGAAATACTAACTGTAATTGTAAAAAATGCTTCAGCTTCAGCCATGGATGGAGACTTAAGAATATAGGCTCGCCGCTGATTTTCTGTCCAAGATAATATAATACGAATGGCACAAGCATGGCCCCAACTTTCTCCAAGAGCTGGGATCAATTGCGAATTCCCATCTTCTTTTATTCTTGTTGTCATTTGATTTGTAAGTACAATCTAGAAAGAAAAAGCACAAAATATATTGATTCATTTCACAAATAATTATTTACAGTGTCATTATCAGATTGGTGCAAAAATTAAAAAATAACTTTTTTAGCTTATTAAAATTAAATAATAATTCTAATAAGTTTAATAATTTCATACAAGAGGAGTTTTTTAATTTTCAAATATATTTAGGAGCAGTTTTATACAAATCAGTTCACAATATTTCATAACTTTTGAAATATTCCGAAATGATTGTAAGAAAATAGATGCATTTAAAAGTATTCCCAGAAAATAAATTTTATTAAATATGAAAAGATAGTAACTTCATCAAATTATGACATATAATACAAAAGTATTCACTTTACAGTAATACAAAGACAATATTTCAAGTGTACCTATTATTTAAGAAATGTCCCTGATTGCTGGAAAAATCAATAAGGATTTATGTGAACACACTCTTTTTTTCCACTCCGTTTACATATTTAGCATTTATTTTACGATCACAAATTTGGTCAATATTTCATAAATACATTAATAGATAATATTGATTATATAAATGAAAATTAATAAGGCTAAGAGGCAATTAATTTAACTGAAAACGCCTAAGTAATGTGAATATTTCCATAAGCCTTTATTTTCATACTTTTTAAAAATATTCATCAAAATAAAGAAAAACGTTTTTAATGTCTTTTTGGTTTGAATGGAAAAATTCAAATATATTTTTCCAAAATAATTCAACACTTTTACTAATTCAGTTGTTTAATATAATATATTTTTACATGGCATTATACTTCTAAGCATTTTTATAGTATTATTGTGCCATAATATTTTTAATTTATCTACTTGTATATGAATTAAACATATAATAATAATTTATGTCCAAGTGGAGAAATACAAAAATATTTCATTATATATTTATTAAATTTTCCAGATACTTAAACACAATTGCTTTATTCAAAATTTTACAGCTAGTAATGATTTTTACTGTTAATAATGACATGTCTAAAATGTGTTACTAAGTTACATATCTTCAAACTTTAGCAATTTTATTACCTCTTAAATTACTTTTCTTACAATTATAGCACTGTATTTTTAATAACAGAAGTCACTAGTTTACAAAATAAAATGCTAAGCTATTTCATTAAATGTAAGTTCTTATTATAACACTGATATTCTAAAAATCATTTCATGTAATTTGGAAAAGAATACCTAAATAAAAGTAATTTAAGCAACTAGATATTGATTGCTATTAAATAATACTGTTTAAGTTAAGCATTTTTAGTGCAAATATTTCCTCTAATCTTGATCTAAAAAGAATACAATAAAGGACTATCTTAAGATTTACATTTTAATGAACAGTAAAGAAATATCAAAAATTTCTAAAACTCATACTATTCAATACTTTTAAATAATTCAATGTTAGTTTTAAATAACAATAGGGTTACTTGTTTCCTAGAATAATAACTGGCAATTTAGTTGTATATTACAAATATATCAGCAATGAAATGTTATTACCTAAACCTTAAATTAGAAAAATATTGCTAATAAAATTGAAATTTAAAATTCTGCTAATTTATTAAATAAAATTTAAAGTGTCATATTAAGACAACTTAAATATGAACTATAAATAATAATTAAAAACCAATCTTACACAATCACAATAGTTATAAAACATGAGTGAAAAACAATATGATTTTCCCATCTTGATTTTATAGAAGATTCCTTCAACAAGTAAAATAAAAAAAATTTCATTAATCACTATGAATTGCTCTCCACAAGACATTTTAACTCAATTTTTTTTAACAATCTAGGATTTTTTAATTATAATAAAATTTCAATAAGTTTTCACTAAATTGAATTTTTCACATTAAATTATAAATTAATAACAAATTTTTACTTCAGCTTCTTTAATATATATATATATTCATAAAAAAATAATGAAATATACAAAAATGTCTTTTTAATTATATACAATTTCTCAAAATCATTATTCATGTCTTGGTTATAAAAAATAATATAAGTTATGAAATTATAATTGAGTCTTTAAAAATAGAAATTAAGAGTGAACTTACAGCAACATTAAAATCATTGGCTACTTTTAATAATTTTTGCATGATACCATTTAGAAGTCTACTTCTCAGTACATAATTCTCTTCAAATCCATATCGAAAATGAAAAGCAATGCTATCAAGCACAACCAAAGTAATCTGAAAATATTCATATTTCATAAATGAATTAAATTATTGACTACAAACTTATTAGTTATTTTGATGAAAAGGCAAAAAATATAAATCCAGTTGTGTAGCAAAATTTAAATCTACTAAATTTGTTCTAGTTATATAGCAAAATATAAGTCTCTAGTTATATTTATAATTTATTTTATTTAAAACACATGGAAAGAAACATATTAAAATATTATTGATAAAGGAAAACTTTAATTCAGGAATAATTAATTGGTAAAGATTTTCAGAAATTAAATATCACTAGGAAAGATTTTGTAGTTGGTTAAAAACAAAATGGTAAATGAATAATGAAAAATGTTTTTTTGCTTTGATGAAAAGTCTAAATAAAGATACAATGCTTCCAGTCTAAAATAAATAGCATATGCAGCAATAGAAAATATATAAAAGAATGCATTGAGATTTTATTCTTTTTTTCAAAAATAGATTAGTTTAAAATTTTGCACTGTTTTAATTTGTTTAATTGTTACATTTATTGTTTTAATATAGGTCAAAAGATTATTCTTTAAATATACTACTTTTTCAATATAATATAAATTAAAATATGAAATAAATGATAAATTTATAAAATAAAATGTATTTAAAATTTTTATTTATGTTAGACTTTTAAAATTTTCTTGATTTTCTGCATTCATAAAATATAAATGCGGCCTAATATAAATGAAAAATCCTTACACAGAAGCAAGTAGTAATTTAAAAAAACTTCACAAGCTGTTTTCATTTCTTAGGTTGTTTACAGAGTTGAATTATAACACTTTTATAGATATATCACTATTTTTTTTATACCTCTTTCAGTTAACAGTTGACTTTTGTAACTCCTGATTCAAAGTACTTTTAAAAACATTTTTCAGTTGCTAAAATCTTTAATACTCCTTTCTTTTAGTAGCTTTAAATAAATTTGCTTTTCCATGGTACTCATTATTTCTGATGTTTAACAAAAGGCTTAAGCTCAAAATATTTATATAATAATTATGAAGGTAGAGAAATACCTTAATAATTTAGGATCAGGAATAAAGGTGAGGACTTGTTACAACTGTTATAAAAAGGTATTTTCATTTGCCTTAAAGGATATACAGAAAATTAAGAGTATATAGCTAGTTAAAGACAACTATTAACATAACATTTTTACAGAAGAATAGATTATAAAAGTTCCCTTTGATTAATTAGTTTAGGAATTATAATAGGTAATATATAAAAATAAGCTTATTGAAAAGTAATAAAGTGACCTGAGAGTAATGATTTAAAAACAATCAAAATTTTATGATTTATTAAAATTTCATAAAAAAATTAAATAATCTAAAATATGAATATTATTATGAAAGTAAGAATACTTAGAATAATGGGAAAATATACTTACAGAAAATAATATTTATATTTTTTTTAGTTATGAAAGTTAAAGAAGAAAATTACAACATTTTATTTCACTTTACTTTTGTGTTATTTACATTTTGACTACCAAATTGACTTTTTCTGAATATTTCTGGTTTGTCATTCAATATCATAATAATCTACACAATATGGAATCCATGAGTTTAAGGCAGCAATCAAAACATCATGCTAGATCTCAGCAGCCCACTATCACCAGCTGCTAAGAAAGAAGACAAGTTATCTATATAGCCTTTATAAATGGTAAAGCTAAGTCTGGAACCTTAAGTCAGGTTTTTTGTAAAATAACAAGTATCTGTAAGAACAATTTGACTACATTTGCCACATAACATGAAATATAAGCTTCATAAATTTAGCAATCCATGTTACATATACTTTAGATAATACCATTAGTTACATATACTTTCAATGCTGTAATCAATAATAAATCAAGAAGCAGGAATTGTATGATGGCATGTTATCAGGTAAATCCTGATTCTGATTATGAAATAAAAAGAATGGCATCAGTGTTTGGAGGCATCACAGAAAATGCACATTGCCAAAATGCATTTAACATCCTTATACTGACCCATTTTCTGGATTAATAGCATGGGATGTCGCTAGATGCACATTTTAGTCTTCTTTTATTCATTTTGATCATATTTCTAATAGCGTAAAGGTCCATGGGTGCATCCTTTATTCTAGCCTTGCAAAATGCTTTATTTCGAGAGGATTATACACTATTGTATGTAGTGGATATTGTACAGATATTCCTTGATAAAGAAAAGGTTCTGCTACAGTTTTAACGAACATTTTTTCTAGATTTCAGACCAACAGAAAAGTTTTAGTCAATTCTAAGTCTAGTGACTTGCTCATCTTCATACATAAATTCTTATGGTCAATAAAGTGTGGACCTATTGAAATAACAAATACAAGTGCATGCAATTCAATCGCTATCTGATTCAATGTCCAGGTGTATAAATACTTTTATTGCACCCAGAGGTAATTGTTATCAGTTTTGATTTCTCAGGATCTATGCTTCCAAACTTCTTGAAACTTTATTCACCAGTTATTATAATTTTAGTATGATATATTTGTCCAATAGTTTTACCTATATTATCAGCTAATTTATTATTTGTGCTTGGAGTAGTGGTATAATTTTGCATATTTTTCAATCTAATCCATTAGCAATAAAAAACTGAATTAAAATAAAAATTATTTAAAAAGAAAATCACAGCAAACTCAGTAAATTAGAAATTTTATGTCATTTCACAAATATTTAGAAACTTAATTCATTATAACAGCTTTCATTAAAATTGCTAAGAAATTATTTTAAAATCACTATTTAACAATTAATAGAAATTATAGATAATTAGAATGACAAAAAGTAACTCACATTTTTATGTTCCTCAAG
The DNA here is from genome assembly GCA_026290005.1 of Latrodectus geometricus. Lineage (NCBI taxonomy): Eukaryota > Metazoa > Arthropoda > Arachnida > Araneae > Theridiidae > Latrodectus > Latrodectus geometricus. The sequence continues at coordinate 2,015 of JAPDSC010079687.1, read as the reverse complement.
GAATTGATGAAGCAGATTTATTCTTGCAATAACTTCTGTATAAGATTTACAAGGATAATAATAGATGCCTTTTAAAATTGAGTCAATAGTAAAAGATTGATTATTTGAATCTGAAAATATTTTAAAAAAAAAAAACAAAAATTTAAAATATAGAGATTTTAATTCTAAAAAAATAATTTTGTAATGAAATATCACACTAACTTTTGACATTAGCTTTACAATGATTAATTGTACCAGTAGCTATTTGAACTAATCTTTGGACCATAAAACTTCCTTCAGTATCAATATACAAGGCTTCACCTTCTAAACCTCCAAAACATTTTGGTATAAGCACATTTGTACATAACTGCATGCTAAAAATGAATAATAAAGATAATAAATTTCAATACCATAAGTATATTTGATCAAATAATAAAGAATGTGTAACAATATAAACAAATAAAAATGAAATCATTTCTTTTCTAGAATTTTAGATGCAGTGTTTAGAAATCTGTGGTATAAAAGAAACAAGGTCACATTATTTAAAAATTTTGAAAATTTGTCATCAATATTCAAAACTTAATAAATTATTAATAAAAGGCTTTTTTTCCTATAATTGATGAAATATGCTTTTCCTTCTCTATTTTAAAGAAAGTAATAAGGTAAAAAAGCACCTGAATTTGTATGAAATACTTTACTATTTAACAGTACAGTATAACAACACTAACCTCAACTACTATAGTTTAGTTTAAATAAGCAGTAAAAGTTCTTAAGATATAAGTAATAATTTAAATATTTTAAAATAAAACTTCTTTTGACAAAAAAATTTAGCTTAATAAAGTAATATGCAACACAATTTTATCAATCACTATACAAAATATAATTTTAGCATATTTATATATCCCTTGTTAAGAATTAAAAAATAAAAGAAAAAAGATTAATATTTACAGAAAGCTAAAAATCTTGTGATTATCAAAAGAAAGTAACTTTCAGAAAATTATGTGTATAAAATGTTTTTTCATTATACAACATATTTTGTAAACATATGTTTTATTATTATGAGTATTTATAGAAATATGATTATATTATAATTATGATTAAAGAAAGTCATATATCGCTGTTTAAATATATTTGAATTGAGTTAAATTAGAAAGTTTTTTGAGTCACACTTTTGCAAAATATACCATACAAATTAAAAGAGATAAAAAAATTTTCTTCCTGATCATAAACTTATAAATAATCTTTTTCTATAGCACTTTACCATAAGGAGTTTTCAGCACAGTAAGGAATGGAACTAATGCCTAGTTATGTAGTGGGCCACCCAATGGGTATGCCATCATAACCTCAAAGTGTGTTAGTAGTTTGCATAATTTAGAATCAGGTAAATATCTTGAAAAAAACTCTTGAATCAGAAAGCTTCAAGAGTAGGTCTCCTGAGGTATCCTTTGAGTTATAAGACATGCAGTCATGACCTATTTAACTTTTATCAGGTACCATTAGCCAACACAACAGACTTGGCTGGTTTGGTATAGCAATCACAGCCATCCAGTAATGAGAATGACACTTTTTCAACCATAGCTACAATAATCTTTTAACTACTAAATAAAAGTATCTACATAAATTAGATAAATTGATAAATTAAATAAAATTAATAGTGTGCTGAAGTCTCAATTTTTATAAATCATAAGACAATTTTATGTACACTAAAACTATTTTGAAACATATTGCATTTTTCCATAAAAACTTCAATGTATTTTGCTAAAAAGAAAAATGTAAAATAATTTTCCATAGTTATGTACAAGGAAAAAAATTTGAAATATAAATTAAGCAAAACAAATAAGTTTAATTAAATAAGCAGCATAGCACCACAGATGCAAGGAGAAAACCAATATACATTAGAATAACAGTTTTGTGAAATATTGTTATTAGTTACAAAAATATTTGGAACATTAAAAATCATAGTCATGCTAAACAAGTAAGACAAGTAAGATTTGCTTAATTTATATAGCACTTAAAATTATTATTATGAAAAAGAA
>JAPDSC010079686.1:156786-188677 GCA_026290005.1 Latrodectus geometricus | reverse complement strand
TGTCAATCTCTGTTAATAACGGCTGTTTAAATGAATAAATACATATTTAAACATTTAGTATACAGAAAATTAAAAATGAAGTGTATAATATTAAAAACTAAGAATATAAATACACATTTTAAAAGAGTTAAGAAAATGTTACAAGAAATATATTAAGTGAAAATTTTTATCATCTAATAAAATGTATACAAATGCTTATCCTGAGAGAAAATGATCTTACTTTTAACAGAATTTAACATAATTTGTAACTTTTAAATAAATTTTATAAGCAAAATAGATAATCACCTGAATTTTTTGAAATTTCGCACATTTCACACTTTTCCATTGCGGGATGATTTACAAAAGTACAATTTTTACAGTTCCATGAATTTTTCTCATCAAATTCATCTTTAGTAACATGAGATGGAGGAACAGAATTTTTTTCCTCTTTTGAGGTAATCTTATCTAATAATAATAAAATTGTTTGAGAAAATGTTCACTCATATATGCAATTTTAAATAAGTATATATATTTATGCAAACTAAAATTTACAAAGATTTATTAACTAATTAAGATTGCTAATATCATTTACTTCTAAATTTAGGGGGAAAAATATAGAAAAGAGAAACAAAAAGTTTTCCAGACAAGTTATTTTTTTCTTAATTTTCAAAAGAAAGTTATTAGAATATTTTAATAAAAATAACATTAAATTAAGGCAAAAGTGAGAACATTTTCATGAAATTATTTTAATAACATCTTATTCCTTTTACAGCTAATGATTGAAATTCTATTTATAATACTTTTGCTCATTATAAAAATTTTGTTTAATAAATAGAAAATATTATAAATGGAAATTCATAAGCCAACCACATAAAAACTTGATTCCAATATTTGTATTAATCCAAAGAAGTTAAAAAGATACAATGCATAAAATTCTTTTACTTTATTTTATAAAATTCTTTCTTCGCCTGGCAAATTTAACCTTATTAGCTATAATAATACTTACAGTAAAAATTTCAGATCATAAATTATTTGTTAAGATATGGACAAAAATCAATTTAAAAAAAAATTACCACTGAAAGAAAAAAATAGTATACAACACATTTTAATTATCTAGAAATAAGTAAGAAATCTAGAATTATCAAGAAATAAAATTATACATTTAGAATTAACAAGTCTGTTAAATAATCAAAAATCAGAAAAGCTTTTTTCCTCATTTTAACAGTTATAATATTGATAATTTCAGTTTCTCTGTCATAAAATAAAAGAAATCGGTAAACAAGATTGTAGACATTTAAATTTTTAGCTTTAGAAATAATAATGAAATCCATATGTCAAAGTTAAGAGAACTCCAATATTAATTTTATAATTGCTTATGAAGCGATGATTTATGGAACAAAATTATTTTACTTAAAAAAATTGATAAAATTGACAAACTTTTTCATAACAGTGAGTATATTAAAATAATTATAAATTTTTCATAATTTTTACAGAAAAGTGGACAGGAAAATTATTAATTACTCTGAAAGCAATCAAGTTTTAAGCAATTGTATGTAACAAGGGATTTGTTATGCTTGCTTCAGAAAGCATCATAAAATCTAAAAAATTATCATTTAAGTCATTTGAGTATAATCTGGTGAGTTTTTTTTTATATAATTTATTCCTTTTATATTTACAAGACATGCAAGAACAAATATTTAGAGATAAAATTTTGATACTAGTTTAGTACTCATAATTGTTATAAGATGATTAAAAAATTTAAAAGTAACTTCAAGGCTTTGCAGTTAAAGGAAAATTGACATGAACTAGAATGGATCACTAATATTGTTTTAGTGAGGTTATTACATTTATATATATATATAAACAAAATAACCCTGTAGGTTGCAATATGCAGGATAAAATCTTTGAGGGACTGTTGAGATAACAGTAAAAAATAATAATCCTCTTACTTAAGCTGTAAATTTGAAATAAATCTACAATATGAGACAGTACTTATCTATGCAAATCAATATAGCACATACTCTGAATAATATATAACTATATATGCATGTAAATAATTCAAATACATATTAAAAAAATTTACCTTTATATGAATAAAGTGCCACGTCATCTTTTGGTCCCTTAAAAATGATTGAATAAAAATCTTCATCAGTAACTCCTACAGGAACTAGAAATGATAAAAAGTACATATAAATATGAAATACATACAAAAATTTCAAGTAAAAAATTTAAAAAAAAAAATCTTCACTGATATTGTAGGACTATCTGTAACAAACAGACAAATTGTTTTCAATAAGTACTTAATTGCTTTTTTATAGTGAATGTAATGATTTTATGACATATTTAACAGATACTATATGATCATAAATGAATACATAGTACAGACAAGAAAGATTATTGTGACGTTCAAACAAAACTTTTTTACAAAATAAATATAATATGACATGCTTTTTAAATGCAATCTTTTTTTTTTTTTAACTTTTATGATGCAAATATTGTAATAGCATAGCTATTTAAAAATGAAATTCAAAACTGATTACTATGTACTTGCATGGAATCAATAATAACCCCTGTATGAGAAATTTTTGTATTTGGAGCAAGAGATATTTAATACAATAAATTTCTTTAATACTTCCCTAAAGGAGTTTAAAATACTCAAGGTTTCACATCAAATTTATTAACATGAAAATTTCATTGTAGGACTTGCTTATTAGCAAAGTTTAGTCATAGTCCAAGTTTGCCAGATTGTTAGGGAGGTAGACCACCTTTTTTTTTTCTTTTTGTCCATTTTGCGTTAACAATAATGAAAATATATAATATTTAAGAGACAATTATCAATAATGAAAATATTGCATAAACAATAATGAAAATATATGATATTTAAGATAAAATTATCAATTTCTAAAATGACAAATAAATTTGATATTAGCCTTAGTTATTAACAAGAAGAGTAAAGGTATAAAGCATTAGCATATTTATTAAAGCATATATAAATTTGATAAAAAAATGATAACTAAGTTTGACTGATTAGTTCCAATTTCAGGTCATACATAGTATAACAAAATTTAAATGTTTCATTCCTTAAAAAAATGAAGCATTATCAACAGGTGAAAATATTTATCAATAACAGCATTTAAAAATTAACTATAAATATTGTATTAAAAATAAATAATATTTAAAATGTACACTTTTCCAAAATCACATTTTTGTTTTCATTTATGAATAATCAATTTAGAAAATGACATTTATGTACGTTTGATATTTGGATGAATAGGTGTCAAAGCAAATTAGTTCCGTTGTCTGATAGACAGTTTTCCATGAGAAATAATTCAACAAGAACCTACAATTTAAAAATGATGCCAAATTATGACTAACACTTATGCAGTGATGTTGGAAACTGAATCCATGAATTGTTTAAATGAAAGTTATAGAACTATATAATAGAGTATTCAGTAGTTCATCACATGATGAAAGTAGAAATTGTCATACAAATTCATAATTTGATTAAAAAGAATAATAATTTTATTCGTTATATTTCCTTTCCCAATTTCTGCATTGAAATATAACAAAATGCATATTTTTAAACTGCATCACATTTAAATTAAGAGTTATTTGATATTGAATACTTCAAATGCAGTCATTTTGAACTATAATATTGATGATATTCATTTGATTAAATTTTTAGTGACATTTTAGCTATCATATTATTTATAGGCCTATTAAAAAGTAAACAATGCAAAGAACTTACTTTGGCCTTTACTGCACATGTCGTATTCCATCAATAAATAATTACATTCTAATTGTAATTGTTTGTTCTCTTCTTTTAACTTTTTAATTGCTTCATCCTATAAGGATTGGAGTTATTTTACATATATAAAAAAGAAAGTTATGCATAAATTTTATTTTAAGCGAAATAAAACTCACATAAGACAGATGACCTCTGCTAGCTAATTCTTGCTTCATGCTTTCTACTTCTGACTTTAATTTCGAATAAATGGCTTTTTCTTTCTTTAGTTCTTCCTGGATATAATTTAACTGTGCCCGCTGGTGCCTTTTCACAGCTATGTAAAAAATTACAACAATTTACTTACATATTAGAAAAATTTACTTCTTTATGTTTAAGAATTGAATATTAATTGATAAGGCTTATTATTATTACAATGACTATTTTGAACTTATAAATTGATTTTGTGTAAACAAATTTTTAACAATGAATTTATTATTTATGCAAAGAAAATATAAAGGTGAAAATAATTCCTTATAGTAAATTAAATTAAGGAATTAATGGCGTTTTTCTGTTAGCTGAGTTTAAAGTCAAGATTGATTTATTATATAATTGATCATTTTATTTAATAAAAGGAAGACATTTACAGCATAGTTATGAGCTTGGATAGTTAATAGAAGTTTTATATTGCAATATTCAGTTGATTACTTATACAGGATAATATATTTAATAAACAGTTAAAATACATGTGCCTCTTTCTTTGCAAATTTTGTGAACATAATGCAATGTAATGTAATTAAAATTATTGATATCAATACATGCAATGAGTTTAATTGCATAATGCAATATTTTTTCTTTTATTTGGATGAGAAATATATTTTTAATAAAATGGAGTCACAATAAGATGCTTGAATGAAGATGTTAGGTAAATACTAAAAATAAATCAGAAATTTACGATTGTATTTATAAATTGCTGGTACAGTCACAAGTATCAGTACATATTTAATATGTTAATTGAATTACACTTTTTATATACTACACACAATTAAATTAAACTACTATTAATAACAACACTTTTAAGGAATAAATAGAAACTTATATCAGATAGGGCTAGCTTAGTTTATATCATATATAGTTTTATTTTAACTTTGCATTCTTATAATAATTGTGTATATTTTTGTTACTTGTAATTAAATTTTTAAGAAACAAAGTATTTAATAAAACTAGTCCATTTTTATCAATCCAGTAAAATTCATGGAAAAAATACGAATCTTTAAATTAATATACATTAAAACAATTGGTGAATTTTATATTACTTTAATCCAATAATATTTAGTACATGCAAAAAATATTTAAACTTTCTAGAATTTCAAATATAGTTCACTTTCATTAAAGTCTAAAAAATATGATCTTATAATTTTATGTTGAGAGATATAAATTTAGACATAATTAGTTCCATTCAATTAGATCAGTTCAATAAAAATTCAATCAAAAAGGTTCAGATAAGAGAAAATTAAGTTTTTATCAAGATGATTTTAGAAATTTCATGAATTTTATGAAACATAAAATGCAATTTAAACATTTTTTTGTAAAGAAAAATAAGTGCTAAGATTGAATGAGAAACATTTGTTTTTAATGGTAGCATATTATCTTATTTATTTAAAAAAAATTAAAGTTTTAAATTTAATATTATAAGTAACAAAACAATCTCTTCATAGTGAAATTTTATTAATTATTTTAAAAGAATTTAAATTTATTAAGTTACCTATTAAAATTACCTTCAATATAATCAGGAGGAACTTGCAAACCAGGTCCACATTTAAATGGAGAGAAGAATTCTTTACTTTGATTTGAAGCAGACTGCTTGCTATTATTATCAAAATAATTGTTATCATTCTTAGATCGGCTAGGATCAGTGTATCTTGATTTGTCATTCAGTCTAGAAGGGATATCTTCTGATGAAGGTGAGCCTTTTTGTGATGGTGCAGGGAACTTATTAGTTTTGGAATTCATATCCTGACTAGAAGCTTGAGAGTATTTAGAATGTGTATCTTCAGTGGGAAGACGACTAAAAGAATAATCCACATTTTGATTTTGAGAGGTGGTTGGTCGTTGAAGTCTCAAAGCAGTGAAAGTAGTTCCTTGAGCATCAACTGATATTTGTACATGGGAACCAAAATCTCTATTATTGCATGGCTTTTCTAAATTTGTAGGAACACTAGTTATTTCAAGAGGGTACTGGTCAGATGAATGAGGTTGAAGTTGAAAGTTTAATGATGTAGTATGGCGACCAGGTCTTGAAGAATGTGATGCTGAGGCACAAACGGTATTACTATACACATTCATTTGCTGTTGTTGAAAAGGAAGCACTGGAGTAATGCTGAGTTTTACAGCATGTTTCTTTGATGATTCTACATTACTTGAATTTGGCGACATTTGATAAGTTTCAAAGTTATTTAAAATTTCTGGTGGTTTAATGATGTGTTCTTTTGTGGTAGAAAACATCATAGGATTATGATCATAAGTAATATTGAAGGAACCCTGACTAGATTCTGGAACTGACTTAAACATATTAACAAAAGGTTTCTCTGAATTTTCTAATATTGGAGCTGAATGACTTTCAGATTTGGAAGAATCATTATAATAAGTAGGCTTATTAGGCAAGTGTATAACACCAGCATGATTATCACTTTTATCATACTTTTGATAAACATTATTTTGAAAAGAGTTATTTTTTACGTTTGAATTATCAGTCAATTTAGTTCTGTTTTGCTGAAATGGTATGTTTAAGTTTCCATGATCAAGTGAAACTTCAGAATTTCCTTTCATATTTTCATTTAACTTAAAATTAACTTTATTTTCAAATAACCGAAAATCTGAGAACTGTTGACTACGATGATATAGATTGTCACTTTCTCTCTGAAGGAAGCTTAAGCATTTATCCTGATCTTCTGCATACTGAAAAAAAAATATTAAAAAATAATTGTTCATAGAATATATAAAATTAGATTTGAAGATTTTAATTACATATAATTGCTCGTTAAATAAAATAATTTGGAAATTCTTTGTAAGTTCTCAATTATTTTATTTATATTAAGTAATTCTATGTATTAAATTTGAATAAAAACTTCAACTAAAAATAGACACAAAATATATACGTTAAAAATTTAAGTATTATTGAAATTTTTTGCAATGCAATTTTACAAACTATGTGAATAAACAGTTCCGAAACAATTGACTAGAAAATGAGCAATAAAAGGCACATTTGAACCATAACTATATAAGAGATTCAAATAATTATATACATTTCATTATTATTCCAAATTTTCAATTATTTTGTTGGGTAACATAAATATTAAGGTTAGACATGTTTGTTGCCTAATGGTTATTTTTGGTGCACAAGGTCTAATTAAGAACAAGAGCTAGAATGGATTACAAACCATTACAAACATCCATGTCAGAGGTGGAAATTGAATCCATGAACAGTTGTGAGCTAAGAGTAAAAATTTTAACCATTTAGCTGATTATATGAAATACTTGTATCAAGATATATCATTTACTGATAACCTAAGGATTTAAGTTTTAACTATTGATTTATTAAGGAGATCACCATTAACTTTTCAGGTTAAATCTAATAAACAGGATTATTTAAAGAAATGGACAATACAAAGGGTCTGTGGATTATATATCAGCCAGTTATAATAGGTGAAATTCTTATAATAGATAATTCCTTGTAATTTTGAAATAAGAATATGATATTTAGTAATTTCAGTTTTTACTGCTAATGAATATTATATAGTTGTGCAAACATTAACAAGTTAACAAAATAATAAATGTTATTAAGCCTATATTCATGAACAATTTTGTTATAAAAACTCCTGATATCAATAAAACTTTTAATGAATATAATTTGAAATTTATTAAAGTTTTTTTAGTATACTATACTATATTTTTAATAAAATGAATACAACAGAAATAAAAAATAACTACACTGACAAATATTAACCTATTAAAAATGTCTCATTTTAGAAATCATTAAAATAAATATAAAATCTATTGTTTCTTAAAAAATTATGTGAAAAAACTAAAATTTAAAATATTTTAGGAATTTTCATGTACATTTTCTTTGATTTCATTGTAATTATATATATATATATATATATATATATTCATTTCACACAGCTAACACATTTTTGATTTTAACAAAAATTATGTTAAATTGTGTTCAGGGTAAATATTTTTAAAAATGAACTTAATATTTTTTAATTTTTTATACCTAATAAATTTAAAAATGAAATGAAACCTAAATGTATTTTTAAAATAAAAAATATATAATGTATACTTTTAAAAATATTTAATTTACTATGCAAAAAATTTTCAATTCAGGGAATTAAAAGTAATGAGTTAACTCACGAGAAGAACATAGCCCCTTAGAGTGTCTTCTGGCAAGTAAGGAAATTTTTTTTTCATTTCCAGGAACAGATGCATGTTGGCAATGTTCCTACTTGCCATGTTCATTCACATTGTTTCTTAACATATTAGATATGCTATAGATTGTTCCTGAAAAAATGAGAAATAATTTAATTATGTTATGATATTCTGTGTCCCTTAAAACGAATTGTAAGTTAAAAAAATTAAATTAAAACAAATAAAATGAAGTTGTTTAAAGATAATGCAAACTAGATGTTATAAAACATTTTTAAATTCTAACTTCTTTTTCCAGAATTATATAAACATTATCAAAATAATTTTTTTCAAGAGAACAATAATTATATTGTTTGCAATAATCCTTTCATTAATATAAGAAATAAAAAAGTTTAAATTTGCATTTGAAAGCAGATCCAAAAAATATTCTCATTAATTTTTTGTCCAAATGTGTGGCAACTCACAGATAAGCATACAAAAATATAGAATAAACATTATTTCTGATTTTATGTTATAAAAACTAAATTTATTAAAATTTACAAACTTCAAAGCTATGCTTTTTGAAAAAAAACTGGCAATGAATCTGGTGGGAAATTTATTTTCAAAAAAGTCTATTTTAATTATTGAATAATTTAATATTTATTTAAGCACAATTTCTATAAGCTGGAAATATATTTATCTTGATCCTTTGAAAAAATAAAACTTATGGAAAAATAAACATATTCCACTTCGTATTTGTTATTTATTATTATTCGTATTTGTTATTTATTTGGTATTTGTTATTTGAAATTATTTGAAAATACACATATTGTCGTAAATATCTGTTACTGACTTATAAATCATATTTTATAAGTGTACATCTCATGATGTAACACTTTATTATTACTTAGGTTTAAAAAATAAATATAAATCATAAAATTTCTTTTTAGCACTCAATTTTATTTCATTATTTATTTATTTTTTATTTGCATAAATTTTTTTTATTATATTTATTAATAAATAATACCAACAACATTTATATTTCCAATCACTGTTTTCTATTTTTGATTTATAATTAAAATATATAAAAAAAAAATTATTTGATTTAAAATTTCTATGAATGGTTCTTTTGGAGTTTTTTTCTCTAATTCTGCAATATTTTTTGTTGTCAGAAGATTTGATTGATAGAATCAATTTGACAATTTAAATACCTGCCAAAGAATTTTAAATACTTAAAGCCATTAAACCTGTGTGTTTGATGTTTAAATAAAAAAAAATCCATATTACATTGTAAGTCTAGTATTTTTAGACCTATGAATTAATTGAACCCATGACTTAGTGTAACACACAAAGTGCATTTTGCATATTACAGTTCTATTTTTTTATATGCACTCAAATTTATTGGATCTTAAATTAAGAATATTCAGATTAGTGAGATTCAAAAGAATCTTATAACAGCTTAGTTCAAATTCTTTTGAAAATTTTAAGCAGAATATGAAATCTGAAAACAATTTTATTTTATTAATTAGCAATTTTCAAGAAATTAAAAAATGTAAATTTTTATTTTAAATAAATATGTTGAAAATTATATGGAATTTAAGTTCTAAAATTTACAGAGATAATAGATTTCAAGAGATTTAAACATTTTACTATTAAATATAAAATAATAAAAAATTGCTGACTTATTTTAGGCAATATATTTTCCAACAAATGTACATATAAAATTAAAATATGATGTGAATATTGGTAGAAAAATATCAGATTCTTGCAAAAGATGAAATTCAATGCATTGGAGAGGAAACAACTACAGGTGTTTTTGTTATTCATATGCAAAATTTGTTTAATTGAAACCACAAGTAAGAATTTTAACATGCGTGATTATAAAATTTGTTATGATGGTGATTATAAATTAGTAAAAGTGTATTTTATTTTAGGAATGTATACAGGGTGTATTCATTCCTAAAATAAAATATACTTTTGCTAATTTGGCTTTTTATAATTTATTACACAATAAATAAAACACATTGTACAAAAACTGACACAGAGGCTGTCTTAAGCACATATTATATACACTAACAGGTCATTTACATTACAATATGTAAATATTTATTAATGATTTTTTTCAAGTTATAAAATATGAATTTTTGAAATAAATTTACTAACGAATTTTCCGTTTTAAAAATAAACCATGATTAAAAAAATAAATGTTTAATTCTTTTGAAGTATCAACAAATTTTGATGAAAAACGAATCGAGATGAAAGAGTAAAACATAAGAACAGGTTTAGCTTTCCTTATTGCTCAACGGTTATTTTAAACACACGAGGGTTAATTAAATCAAGACTTATTGTTTGAAGTGGATTCCAAACAACTAAAAAACATTCAGGCTCGAGGTGAGAATCGAACCCACGAGCTGCTGAATACAAGGCAAGTATGCTACTCATTTCACTGCCAGCTCGACACCATTATTGACCGAATAAAACAGAATTTTTTGATTACTCAGTTTTTTTTCAAGTTATCGTGAAATCTCAAAGGTTATCATCTCTAGTTTTGATAGAAATTATTTTTTTTTAATTGTACACATCGTAAGTACGAAATTAGAATAATTTTGAACAATTACGCACTACAATAAAATGTTACTTAAAATATTACTATAAAAACGGATAAAATAAAGAATATTTTGGCAAATAGTTGAAAAGTTTAAAATTAAAAAACAATTATTGAATTTTTTCCATTAAATAATATTGGCATAACATAGAACTTGTCCTTCTACAGAAAATGGTAAAATTCAGAGAAAATTTTGCAGATTAACGAATTCTTTAATGTTAATGTACAGTAAAAATAACAATTGAAGTTATTCCTCTATGCTGAAAAGTAACTCAAAATTAATGAAGCAGTGAACGATATTTGCAGATACAGCAAAATGTGTTTGTCAAATGAAGGATTCAATTATGCAGCAACAGTTACGTAGAAGAAAAAAATTAATTACATTGAGAAAATAACATCCCATAGCTTTAATATATATGTAATTTCATTAACTTGTTTTTCAGTAATATATTATATTTTTAACTTAAATTTGTTACAGGGGGAAAAAACATGGTTTAAACCATATTTATTCATTACATTCATTTGGAAAAAAAATTACCATTGTTTTTTTCTTTTATTGTAATAGCACAATCATTCCACTGAAACGGCCGGCATTTCAGAAAATATAAACAGACATTTGTTTATTTATAATGAATTGCGCCCCCCCCCCCCCGAAAAAAGAAAAGAAATTTCACTGCCACAAGCATTTTTTCCACATAATTATCTTTCAACATACATATACAGGTAATCCTCCTTCAAAAAAAAAATATTCTATAACAGGGTTTTGCTCTGATAAGCGACCCACGCGCGCCTAGAATATTGTTCTCCAATACGATAAAAAATTGCTAAACCCACTCTGCAACACTATTTCTAAAATAGAAATAAATCGATTCCAAGAATGAAGATATTGAAGATGGCTAAGTTAATAAATTCACTCTTGAAAGAAAATTAGGCCTAAGCTTAGCAGAAAATGTGGTAACAATTTTCTTTAGCACAAATGACTCCACTGAAAGCCGAAAATTAAAAAAAGGAAGACTTAAAATTTTGATGACATTGAGCAGAGATGAAGAAGGAAAGGTATAAAATAAAAGTAAATAAAAAATATTGTTTTTTATTTTTTCGTTTTCTGGTATACATATATTTAGATTTCTTTTTTTATAAAAATCAATTTGAAATGCGTGTGGATATATATATATATATATATATATATATATATATATATATATATATAACCTTTTCAATCTTCATCGCTACGTTGTGCAATTCACCATAATGTTATGTTCCATATAATATCCTAAATGGAAAAAGTTTATTTTCTTTTTTTAACTTATCCTTGTACTCAAAATTCCTATTTCATATTTTACTGATTTCCCAGAATATAATATAAGGTACTTAGTTAACCTCACTTGAAGACAGATAATGAACATTTCGAAATTTCAGAAATATTATTAAACTATTGTAAAATAGTTTAACAATATTGCAACTATAACTATCATGATACTAATGGCAAGAATATAAGAGTTGGTAATGGCAAAAGAGTTCACTGTTTATTTATCTTGATCATTTTATAAATGCAACACATACGTATATTAGTTCTAAAAGCTCTTAAAAAGAATAAATTTCTAGTTGTTACATCGTAAAAAAAAAGAATATTTTTTAGTTATCTCTAAACATTTTGCTTCTTTTTTCTGTAAAGAATGTAATATTATAAAGATTATATCAAATTCAAAACCCGATATTTAAATGAAAAATAAAACTAATACACTATATCACTTTTAATTAAATAAAAAATTTAACGTAGGCTCTTAAACAGCAATTGCATTTCATAATCAAACGAAACAGCACTGCACTCAAAAATTATCCATTATATAGTGGTTTAATACAACGCACCGTGAATGTAGGAACGTCAGCATTCTTCCCTTGTATCTAGTCCTGAGTTGGTTCTACAGCTACATGGTAGTTACTGGGTAGGAGTTTCCGGCATTTAAAAGCAAGGACCAAGCAGCCGCGATACTTGACCTGCTATCCCCGAAGATATTATTTGATTGAAGTGGACATTGTGATCACGACGGATCTTTGGAAAAGTTGGGTCAGAACTCACTGTCTTCAGACAAAGAGAACGACGTCTTGACCAATCAGGTTACCGCAGTCTTACACAATGCAGCGTGAACAACGCAATGTACATTGTTAGATATTTGTGAACAATCTAAAATACGACACAAAATGTTTAATTTGAATGAAATGCGTCAGATCACACTTATAACTGACGACTAGAAGCAATGTTAAAAAATATTTAACAATCAATTTGCTTATATCTTTAATATTTTTAATTTTGTTATATAAATTTATATTCGTATAACAAAACCACGATAGAAAAATAAAAAAAAAAAATTCTCTTGATCATTATATTAGAAGCGATATATTTTAAATCGCTTAAAAGAATTAGGAAATTTCAACCACGTCGGTTGAGTCGCTAAAAACTGATTGAATTGCATTGTTTTTAACACTGCTAAATAATGCGCGCATTATAAGGAAGTGTCAACAAATTCATACAATTGTTTACTTTTAAATGCAATGAAGATAAAACGGGTTTTCCCCAAAAGTAACAGCAAACATGGGAAAAACCTTTGTTTACTGCGGATGGAAATAACTCTTTTTGAAAAGTTTTTCGTCTTTCGATTTTAGTTTGAAAATACAACTTGGGAAGTAAAGTAAACATTTATGCTATATTTGAAAGTTAAACGAGTTATTTTATAAGACGTAATATTTGAGATATTCCACTACAAAAGAAATTACACAAGTAAGTACATACAAAATCTTGCTATTTTTTTGTATTATGATGTTTTATTAATTGTTTTAAATGTTTAAAATCAGCGAGAAAATTCAGGATTCATTAATCAAATGTAATAGTAAGAAAAAGAATTCGCATATATCATTTTTAAAACAAATGTTTATTACTTAATTTGAATTTATAAATTTTTCAAAAAATATAAATTAAAAATAGAATGTTATATAAACAATAAATATTAAAAAGCATTGCTATATATCAGGGGTTACCAAGACGTCGACCGCGGTCTACTGGTAGACCGTGAAGACATTTTAGGTAGTCCACGTGACCATCCCGATATTGACCTCGGATATTAACAATTCAATTTATGACTTATGACATAGAATCAATGAATTACTTAAAATAAAAATTTACTACAATCTACGGTTTAAAACCCAAAACAAACTGTCCAAAGATTTACGATTTAAAGATTTATGATTAAAGGTTTACGATTTAAAACCTAAAACGGACATAATGAGCGTGATTAAAACATTAAAAAACTATAGAAAGATATGCATCTCAATTAAGAAAACATGAATTGAGAAACTTCAAAAATATGGAGGAAGAGTACATCCATAATCCAAACCGAGACTTCGAAGATTTCGCTTAATACTTACTTGTTTTCTTTGAAGAATTTGAAAGAAGATTCACTGACTTAATTTGGTTTAAAGAAATATTCAATTTTATGATATTTCCATTTAATGAAAATGTCAACATTGATGGAGTATCTGAAAAAATAGGACATTTAATAGATATCACATATGTAACGGTCTAGGAAGAAATTATTAAATTAAGATGCGATATATTTCTTAGATCCAGAGCATATTTAGCGATACTGATTTTTGGAAATTAATTTCTGAGGAAACGCTTCCAAATATTTACAAATTGATTTTGTATTTGAAATCATACTTTGGATCGAGGCATCTATGCGAATATGTTTTTTCAACCATGAACAAAAAACAAACAATGGTCGCATTTAATAGATGAACATTTAATTTCGTGTTTATGCATTGCAATAAGCTCGTACCAGCCACAATTTGATAAACTTGTCGCAGATAGACAGTGCCAAATTTCAACTAAACCAAGGGAAAAGGATGGCCCGTTTTTGATTTATGAATACTTTGATTATTTTCGTCAGTACATTTTTATTTTGTAGATATTAAGTTTTTTTTAAGAAAAATTACATAATTTACCATTTTTTCTTGTTACCGAAAATAAATATGTACGTTAATTTAGCTCTGCCATTGGTAGACCGCCTTCGATTTTTTAAATGTGGAGTCGACCTGGTTTATAACATATTCATAAGTGTTATAGGTATCCACGCTCGTAGTTGGAATAATTTACACGAACTGAATATGGTAATTCAATACTAGCAAGGAACTTTTGTGTAGAGAAATAGAGCTTTTACATTAGGTTAACAGATATTACACGCGTCAAGCTGACGTATGAATGAATAGTTATATTTAACCCCTTCGCGCCGGTATGTCATCAGAGTGTCATCAGAGTCAAACATTTCAAGTTTAATCATTCCTTAGCATTTATATACATAACTTTTCTCAATTACCTGCATATATCTATCAAAAATATATATATATATATATATATATATATATATATCCCACCATACATAAAAAACTAAGTGGAAGACTCACTTTACCTCAGAGTTCACTGAGTAGAATGGGAAAGGAAGATTGGAAATTATAGCTTCTAAAGGCAATAACATTTCACAATTTATCTTGTTTTTAAGGTATTAGTTTTAATACTTAAATTATTGTCATTATATGTTATACATTTCATTCATAATATTAATTGTTTTATAGAACCATTATCACTTCCATTTTGCAATCAATCTATCAAAATAATTCCAGCATAAAATACTTTCGATTATTAAATTGAAAACTAAAATAGAATGTTTGTTTCCATAAAACATTTTTTTTTCTGAAAGTCTAAAGACATAATCACTGTAGAAACTACTCTAAAAAGTACTTTACGAAAATTATTTAAAGACTGTAATATATAAAGAAAGTTTTTTTTCTTATATATATATTACTTAAATGCAAAAAAATGGGTAAATTAAAAAAAAAAAAACAATTATAATTTTACATACCTAAATAATTCAAATTCATTAACAATATAATAAAAATTGGACAAGTTTCTATTTTTAATAATTCAAAATGATTTTATTGCTTTAAATTTTAGTTATAAATGAAGTCATTTTACGAGGCATCTGTTTTCTTTCATTTCATAAGCAGAATATCATTACTTTGTGAAGTTATGAAAAAACATTTAATGTTCAAGGTTACAAAATTAAAATTAACTGCGTTAAGATACAGCTGTATCTAACACAAAGTTAACAGTTAGATAAAAGCGAGAGTACATCAGATAACAGACTTAGATACTGAATAAACTGTGCTTGAACCATTGCATTTTATGATGATGAATTTGATAATTATTTTTTGAATTTAAATAATTATATTTTGTAAGGTGATTTGCTTCTATTTGACATCTTTGAATAAGCTTCATAGAATATATAAAATTAAATTTTATCTTAGAGAATTTTATTCGATTTTTCTCTATAAAGTAATTTTTAAAAATCCATTTCTATGTTCTTGGATGCTGTTTTCTTAAGGCTCATTTCAATAAACCAAAAGCACAAATGTTAATGGAAAAGCATTATTCATGAGTGTTGAAATAGATGAATTTCATTCCCATTTCTGACTTCCAGCTAAAAAAACCGAATGCAAATCAAAAACTTTATATACATTAAAGAACATCTTTATTGATACTTTCCAATATAAGGCTGAAATTTCTTTTTGAAAAATTATTTGTCAAATATTCCATTGATAAAAGAATAGACTAATTTTGGCTTTAAATAAAATACTGAAACTACCATGAACCATTCGGAAATTATTACATATGGTCATTTTCATCAGTTGAATAATTGAAAGTTGCACTCTTTTTAATTACAATTGCTTAAAGACAATCATGGCTTATCATTATGCAGTCATTAAAATCAATTAAATTTATTTCGCATCAAAATTATTCATTTTGCAGAACCCAAGTGTTTTTCATAAAAGTTTCTATAATTTGTTTTTCTTTCAACATAATGCAGAATATCAACATTAAATGCTTTTCCAAAAGCTGATGAAATTTAGGTTTAAACTTTTTCTATCTTCAATAATAGTGATAGTTAGTTTAATGTTTCTTAGTTTCATCGAAAAATACTACAATCGACGAACTTTTCTTGAGGATCAAAAACTTCACTTTTCTATTATTTACTGTAGTTGATTTTCTATATCTTCAGTTTAATTTACATATTTTCTCCTCACAGATGTAATGCGTTATAAATGCCTTTATTTGGAATGTATAATAGTAATTTTCACACTGCTGTATAATTTAATGACCAATATTTTTATTCTGATCGAACAATTGAATAACTTTTTAGGAATCTTAATTTTAAGATAGCGGATAATTGTTTTTGAAGGAGCCATGTTTTTATCTCAAAATAGAAAACGAAAATTATTTCCACAAAATGTGAACACAGTCTTCAGTATGAGGTTACTAAAATGATAATTAAATTTAAAATTTAGAATCTTTTTCGTAAGATTTTATTCCTCAAAAGTACATTATACACTGGATACATAGAAACGAATAACGCTTATTTGTACAATTCAATAAAAGCGTTAATTCTCAAGATCCATAAAACATGGAAACTATCATTAATATTTCCCTTTTGATTAGTCACGATAAAAAATACTTTAAGGATAAACTAAACGCTTAAGAGTACTTAGGAAGTAAAATATATTTTTAAAGACCAAACGGCTGAAAACATCATTATTCCCATTAATGATGAAAGAATAGTGACGGAGTCTTACAGTTCAAACTTTGTTTTCTTATCAGATTTTATAGCTTTCGATGTTATTGTAACTTTTTTTTTTGAAAATAAATAATTTTACTTTTTTGCGTCATTTATAAATGGTAGGATTTATCTCCATCTCTTTAAACAAATAAAAGTAGCATAATAGTTGTATTTACTTACTATCAAAAGATTAGCTAGTGACTTTTATATCATGTAAATAGCTGAATTAACAGGTGTTTTACCTAGATACTTATTTAACCAGATAAGCGTAAGCAAACACATAGGCGATCAAACCTTTGAGTCGTTAATGAGAACAGTGAAAATTATGGTATCGATACTGGTTTAGTACTTTGAATATATAACTTTTCATGTCTCTAGTCTCTTAACTTAGATAAGTATCTCTATTTAATCTCAGGGATACCAAATATTACAAATGACATGAATTATAAATGTGAAGAAACAGAAAGTTTTAAAGATGCAATTGATATAAATGGGAAGAAAATGATAAAAATCTTTTGTGAATTAAAAATTAGATTCTAAACTTTTAACTAAAATAAAAGTTACATAATACATTTCTGTTAAAAATCACGAGGTTTGTGACCACATTTTTTTTTAATCAAATCGAAAACAAATAAAAAGGAAAAAACATATAAAAAGAATTTTTTACATAGTTAAAGTAAGCATTTGTAACAGGATAATTTGAATAAAATTGTCAATTATTTCAAAATTGATATTCTCGAATCCGTAGAATAAGTGAACTCATCACAACACACGACTCCAATTTCGTAGTACTGTGCAATTATTTTGATCAATTATTTTCACCTGGAAGGCTCGTATTTCTGCGGTCAAGTTTATTAAAAATTCCATGCAAGTGTTCGTTGTTAAGTATTAATAGCTGCGTAGAAAAATAAAGTAAATTTGATGAAAATTAAAAAGATATGAAAAAAATGATTTATAGGGAAGCGAATGTTGAAACATTAAAAAATATGGTACCGTTTCTCGCAAAAAATTTATGGTTTAGGTTTAAAATATGTAAAAATCCATTTTTACCACTAATATTTATCAAATATTTTAACATTGTATTTTCCAAAATGATGGGATAAAGAAATATCTTAGACAAAAAGTTAAGTTGAAATCGTTGTCTTTCAACTTGCTTTTAAGACTGAAAAAATTATACTTTAGGTAAATAAATATTATTTCAAATTTACTGAAATCACTGATTGAAATTTTAAATACACTGAAATCAGATGCTGGCCTGAAAACTCAAGTGTCAGTCAAGTATAATGAATTAGACCTTTTATGTACTTTGAACTATCCCGTAGTATCCTCTATATAAGGCTTATTCAATAAGAAATAAAACAAAAAACTGTAAGCATTATGAAAATTGCATCCACGCGAAAGCTGAAAAATTTCACCCATTCTATTTTGGAAACTATTACTGACTCGTATGTCTTAGTATTCTCAATTAGGTTATAACCTACTGAAATGGGAAACATTCTTATCTATCCCTTTGAATAAGGAATTCTTACCTAGGTTATCTTTGCATTTAATTTTTTTCTTAGTTTATGTCTATCCATTTTTAGAATTATGTGTGGATAGATGTTTGAAAGATAAATAAATTTTAATTTTCTAAATTATGTAGGATAAGTCGATAAAATAACGTTGGTTGTTTTTTTTTTTCCCAAAATGTTTCCACATATATTCAGAGAGAGAGAGAGAGAGATGTATATTATTTTTTAAGAGTTATTGTTACAAATAGTAGATTTTAATGATTTATTAATAGAAAATATTTTTAAAGTAGTTTTCCTAGGTTAAAATTAGATTTAGGATTTAGTTGAGATAGCGAAAGTGAAACTTAACTTTTAAATACAACTTGTACATTTCCCCTTTCTTTACAAACAATAGAACAGTTGTTAGTACAGATCAACAAATAGGCATTTAAGAAAATATGAAATATATTTTAAATGCAACTTCTTATTACTTTAAATTCATGCATGAAAAACAGTTTTAGAAAATAAGAAATTGTTTTAAAAACTGGGCAAAAAATATTTATAATTTTTAGAGCTTTAGGATTTTTAATTTTTGGAAACTTTTAGATTACATTTGTGGATGAAATCACTTCTAAAAATTCAGGAATTCATTTCAATACAAATAAAGTTTTCAATGAGTACAGTATTTAAACTAATAGTTAACAAGATTATTGTACTTGTATTAAATAATTACTCAGTTTCTCTAAGTATACATCTTTGTTGGAGAGTACCCGTGGCTATACTATAACAAAGTTTCCAATATGTGGGAAAATAAAACAAACTACATACATATTCAATAAAAATTATTATTTTTAAGCATACTCTAATTAATTTGAAACCAAAATTAAGAATCCCTCAAAATTTGTAACACTAAGTGTGACTTAATATATAATTTATATTATTATATTTTCAAATAACTATAACATATATATATAAAATTTATTTACACAATATAAATTTATGTCAATTGAATGAAATATGTAAGATAAATATCTTTTTCAAGTTGAGTAATAGCTGAATACTGGTAGGTAAAATTCTCATTTAAATTGATAATTATTCAAAATAAATATTCAGATTTCATAATACAATTCTAATGAATTCAATTTAGTAATGATACTTGCATGAGATCTTAATGACTTAAGGTATTCAACGTGATACAGCTCATTGCTCTACATCAAAAGAATAGTAAATAAGCAAATTTAATCAGATAAGTCAAAACAATTAGCTGTAATTAAGTGGAGCAAAAGTATAAAAAAGCTGCCAATCAGGTCAATCACGCAACTTTTCTTTTCAAATAGCCAGGACGGAAAGAGGAAAAATTATCGACTAAAATAGTAACAGCAGGCATCTTGGGCAGAACCCAGCCTTTGCTTACTTCAGAAACTAAAATCCAAATGATACGGTAAAAGAGAACATTTTTTTTCCCTTTCATTTACTTAGCAAAGTTTAAACATTTTTTTTTTACTTAGAGAAAATTAATTTAAGAAATATGTTAGAAGGAAAAATACAGAAGATGCAGAAAAGCATTTTTCAACCAAATCTTAAGAGAAGGTAAATATTTGAGGGCTTGAGATTCAAGGACAACGCCCGCGCCCATTGCAAAAACTGTTCCGTTCCAGTTTTATGCAAAATCTTTGCCAGTAAATTCCCCATGACGTCATTACTACATTATCTGCTTCGGCAACGATGGGAAAACAAAATCCTTTCAATCCAGTCTCAGAAGTAATAGAAAAAGAATTTCGGAAGAAAACTGACAGTATGGCGCTGAAAATTTTAATGTATACATGCACAGATATGAGCACACAAGTTAGTGTCTAAAGCTATCAATATTCTAGTCTTTTTATGTGAAAGGAGTTTGTCTTTAATTTTCTACTAAGAAAAATTGCAGAATTTACATAGTAAAACATACATTTATTATATTGCAATACTTAAACTTCTTTTAGCTATTTACTGTATCTTTTCCATTACAAGTTTGGGGAAAAAGTATATTCGTAACAAATAAAAATATTATGTTTCTTGCTTTTCGCAATCATTAACGATATCAACAACTAACAGTTATCAATTTCAACAATACTTGTTTATATGAAGGAATAAGCAATCAAACATGCGATGGCTGAACAACGTTGCTTTGAACTTATTTTGAGAAAGTGAAGAATTCTGGTTCCAATATATGAAATTCAAAATGCATTATTAGATGGAATTATTCTTAATTTCTAAATATTTTTCTAATAAGACACTCTTTTGGGACTTCATACCTAGTTGCATAAACAGTGAAAATTTTAGTTATTAAATATATAATTTTGCATTTGCAAAATTAAATAATAAATAAATGCTCCTGCCAGCATCTGGCCACATCTAGCAGTTAGTATAACATTAATAAAACGGAAACACGTGTCACATGAAAATCAATTCTTTTTTTATTTACAATATTAATAAAAATTTCTTGCAAATATTTTGAAATGAATTATACTGTTTCAAGAATTTTCATAATTTCAGTAAATTAATAACGTAATTGACTGAAATCTCAATACTGCCAATCCTATTTTATAAGGATTTTGAGAACGAGAATATACATTAAGTAATCAAACTCTTGGATAATATAAAGATGGATATTAAAACTTTAACATCATGAAGGAAATGAAAAAATATTGTAAGGAAACAGCATGATATGAAAACAAAACGATTAATTTTGTAAGCAATTTATTAGTCTATAAGGTTAAGGAATTAGTAGAAACAGTTGCCACCATTGCAAGCTAAAAGAGCGTTACCGAATTCGACATAGAAACGAACAACAAGTTGGATGATACAGGAGACGGAACAACTTATTCCATGTTTTTTCAAATCTATATATCAAACGTAGTAATTGAAGAAGGGTAATAGCCCATCTCAACTACTTGTGACCAGATATTTTTAATTGGTGAGAAGTCTAGAGACTATGCAGGCTAAGATAGCAATTATATTACCTTTTATATCGAGGAAGGTCAGAACATGATATACACGTTTTTGCGTTATCTCACTGAAAGACAACATTTCGCATGTCTTAAAAAACGGGCACAACACCATTAACTTTAAGATATTAGATGTAATGATCACTTTACAGATTGGTCTCCGAAACTAGAAATGAGCAAATGTGTCTCTAGTTATACTAGAAGAACTAGAAATCAATGGATGCACATAGCATGATACCAGATGAGAGACCTTATGACGATATTGAATGCAACTAGGATACAAGCTTTTTCCTAGGAGTCTCCAGCCAAACATTGTAAAATCAACAGAATGTTGCATACAGAATTGGCTCTCCAGAGACTCTTCTGAAGTGCAGACTGAAAAGATGACATTATACTACTCCTATTCTAGCCTTGCAGTTGGGCGCATCAGAATCACCGTGTATCCCAGGGCTGCATTGTCGTTTGTCAAAATCTCGTTTTTCCCTCCTCAGATCTCATTTATGACATGATCCAAATGAGCAGAAATACTAATCATTTGCACATTACAACCCTATTTTCCTTTCATTTAAGAATTTTGAGTTCGTAAGATCATTTCTTCTTGGTGTTACAATTTTAAAGACCAGCAGTGTCTATATAAAAGAGCAAACTGTAATGATTCAATTGAAACAAAAATATTTAACATCACAAGTATATGGCATAGTTTTCATTCCTCTGAATTTATCCTTTTGTATTCTAAATAATATATCTTTCCTTATTGAAAATTTTTCTAATTTTATTTTATATCTTTCCTGATTTGTTATTTTTTTTATTTACTTTATAATTTCGCTTATTTTGTTTAAAAAAAAATTGTAAAAGCATTTACATTTTAATTTTTTAATTTATTTTTTACATTATTTTTATTTTAATATATATATATACCTGATATACTTTTCATTCTTTAATTCTTAAATTTGATTACGTATGGAATAATTCTATAAAATATTTTTAATCGTTGTTTGGAGGAATTTTATTTCTTTTAAATAATGAAAATTAAAATATTCTACACTGAAATTTTATCTAATTTTACAGCAACTATATATCTCTGTTGCTCGTTTTATTATTCTATTAAATATTTTCAAAAATTATCTAATTGCATAATAAGTATATTTGTTTGTTACGATCAAATTAACAAAATTGCATAAAAGCGTATTATACTCTACAAAAGCTATAGTCTTAAAAAATAGATTTCAGTAAATGAATAAAAATTAAATGGTATACCAGAACTTTACGTTCAACTAATTCATAAAAATATAGTAAACTTCCCATAGAAGTAATTCTAACCCATACGAAAAATAACGCAATGTAATATAGTGTAATCTACTTTGAAATAACTCATTGAAACAAATAAGCCTCTTGTTTTTAAACTAGCTTTGTATGGTTGGCTTTTCGATTGCAAAAACTGATCACTATCCTATTTATTTTTAGGGAATTTTATCAATTAAATATTTTAAATGTGGTAATTATTTTGACATCGTGAAAAGAAAAATAGAATAAATAAAATGCTTACGCCTATTCAAGTTTGCACAAATTTGATTTTATAAACTTGTTAATGAACAATACCTAAATATCAAGTAAATAATGCGTATTTACGATTTCATCAAACATACGTAACATTATACAAATCAATCAGTAGCTTTTTTCATAATGCTCTAGTGTCTTCCTTATCTATATTCCTGATGATATTTACTTATGTAACTCATTCTATCGTAACAGGTAATACATTTGCATGATTTATCATTGTTGAATACTCAGATGGTCTCTAATCTTGTTTATCTGGTTATTAGCATTAACTTTTTTCACTAATAGTTACTTTCTCTCTAACAATTAACAATCATTAACGTTGTAACTAATATACAAAAGTGCATATTCAATCATTGAAATATTCAATATTCTTTATCTTCATTAGATAAAACTTTACTGATAAAGATCGTGATGGTTTGAAATAATAATGACTCAAAAAAATATGTTTTTCTTTCCGATATTACAAACTTGATAAAAATCTAATTGGATAAAAAATAGATACTCTCATATCGAAATATTACTAAGACGAAACTTTGTGGAAACTGATAATTTTTTCTTAAAACGTTAAAAGAGCTTTGCGTCAGAAAACTGGAAACAAGTATTCTTTTTATCATACTTACTTTCTGTTTAGTTATCAAGCCATTCGATGTCACAGATAAAAAAAGGGACTAATCTTTCACAACAACGAATTGATTGAACTCGCCGAAATGACTAACAAATTTTACCGACAAGTCACTTAAGCCAACGGAATATTACAGGAATATTCAATCTTTACGTACGACTTTTTCAAAGATGAGATTAGTTCAGTTCGTTGTTAGAGATATGTTTCTTTATATGTACAATAACGCTAGACACAGCTAGTTACAGCACAGCTATCAACAATTACAGCTATCAACAATTACCTAATACCATGAATATGTATCTTATAGCAAGGTAACCAGATTTAAATCTCGGAGTATCTGTGGGAAGCGCTTGGAAGAGAGTCTATAAACATCTCCTAGGACCCTCAAACATTAAAACTGGAGTTTTTGGAAAAATGGGAATCACGGCCACAATATCTCATTTTTTTACGTTTGCAACTTTAAATTTGAACACCAGAGTCATTTAAAACTTATTAGTGAAAACGTTCAATACACGTACGTGATAATTAAATTTTGTTTCTTCCATTTTCAATTATTCTTTCCAAAATCTTTCATTTTTCTCAATTATTCCTATTAAATATATTTTTCGTTTATTCAACAAATACATTTTGTAGAAAAAATAAAAATATCAAATATATGTTTTATTTTTTCTACAAAATTTCCACATGCCAAATATCTGGGAGATTTAACAGATAATTTTAAGCGTTATGAAATAGTCTATAAATTTCCAATCAAACATTTCATTAGGAGCCGCCCAACCTGTCTAGTGGCTAGCGTAACTGACTACGGATGAAGAGGACCTGCGTTCGAATCCCGGTTTGGTCATGGATGTACTTTCTCTTTCTCTCTCTGCGTTTCTTGTCCTTTCCTCAGATGATGAATGAATGTGGCCCGCCCTATAAACGGTTTTGTGGTGGTGTGGCGTGGGCGATGCTACTCGTACCTCCGTGACTTGGTTCACAGGTGCCCCCCGGGTAACGATAAAATGAGTAGCAGTTTCCGGCCTTGATTAGGCCAAGATCAAAGGCACAACTTTCTGGTCAAAAGAAAGGCACCCATTATCTAATTAATAACTACAGACACGCATACCTTGTTGTGTCAAATGGGCTAATGTACTTAATTGCTTAAGGGTACCCGCCAATAGAAAAAAAAATTTTTTTATCAGGATATATTTTTTAACAATATGCTAAATAAATTAAAACGCATTTAAAACATTCATTGTATTTCATTTCTGTTTTTCGTTGATTATTGTATTTCGCTACAAACCATAAGATATCTTTAAATTTAAACGATTTATTTTCTTACTATTTAAAATCAAATAACAGCAATAATTCAGAAAAAGATTTGATTTCATTGCGAGAATTTATTGACGATGATCATAATATAGTTTGGAGATAATACCACATAATTTTGAATCATGACTAAAAGAGCTCTATATACCACCTGTTTGGTGGAAAAGAAACATGAACTTCATAACCTAGATGACTTTCGATGAGGCCAAGATCAAAGGCACAACTTTCTGGTCAAAAGAAAGACGCCCATTATCTAATTAGTAACTACAGCCACGCATACTGAATCAGTAACATTTAATAAATTAATATTTTGAACAATCTTGGTGTCATGAGAAAATTAATTATTCTAGATATAGAAAATACGAAGTTATTCAAAAATGTGTTAGTTTAATCTGTTATTCAGAATGAATTTTTGAGCACAAATTTAACTGTATGTTTATAACTGGGGTGGCCAAGACATCAACCGCGGTCGACTGGTAAACCACGAAGACATCCACGCGACCATCCCGATAATGACCTTGGATATTAACAATTTAATTTATGACATAAAATCAATGAATTACTTAAAAATTTACTACAGTCTACGCTTTAAAACCCAAAATAAACAGTGCAAAAATTTACGATTTAAAGATTTATGATTAAAGGTTTACGATTTAAAACCTAAAACGGACATGATGAGCGTGATTAAAACATTCAAAGAAATTATAGAAAGGTATGCAGCTCAAACAAGAAAACATGAATTGAGAAACTTCAAAAACATGGAGGAAGAGTGCATCCATAATCCAAAGCGAAACTTCGAAGATTTCGCTCAACACTTACTTGTTTTGTTTGAAGAATTTGAAAGAAGATTTGCTGATTTAATTAGGTTGAAAGAAATTTTGATATTTCTATTTAATGAAAATGTCAAAATTGATAGACAACATATCTGAAAAAATACGATGTTTAATAGATATCATATCAGTACAGTCGAGGAAGAAATTATTAAATTTAGATGTGATATATTTCTTAAATCCAGAGCATATTTAGCGATACT
Organism: Latrodectus geometricus; assembly: GCA_026290005.1. Lineage (NCBI taxonomy): Eukaryota > Metazoa > Arthropoda > Arachnida > Araneae > Theridiidae > Latrodectus > Latrodectus geometricus. The sequence goes on along the minus strand of JAPDSC010079686.1, from coordinate 162,297 downwards.
CATTTTTGGAAATTAATTTCTGAGGAAACGTGTCCAAATATTTACAAATTGTTTTTGTATTTGAAATTATACTTTGGATAGAGGTATCTTTGCGAATCTGCTTTTTCAACCATGAACAAAAAACAAACATTGGTCGCATTTAACAGATGAACATTTAATATCGTGTTTAAGCATTGCAATAAGCTCGTACCAGTCACAATATGATAAACTTGTTCCAGATATACAGTGCCAAATTTCAACTAAACGAAGTGAATAAGATGATCAGTTTTTGATATATGAATACTTTGATTATTTTCGTCAGTAAATTTTATTTTGTAAATATTAAGTTTTCATTTAGACAAATTACAAAATTTTCCATTTTTTCTTCTTACCGAAAATAAATATGTACGTTTATTTAGCTCTGCCATTGGTAGATTGCCTTCGATATTTTAAATGTGGAGTAGACCCCGGATCCAAAAAGTTTGGGCACCCCTGGTTTATAACATATTCATAAGTGTTATAGGTATCCACGCTCGTAGTTGGAATAATTTACACGAACTGAATATGGTAATTCAATACTAGCAAGGAACTTTTGTGTAGAGAAATAGAGCTTTTACATTAGGTTAACAGATATTACACGCGTCAAGCTGACGTATGAATGAATAGTTATATTTAACCCCTTCGCGCCGGGTAGGGCAAACTCGCGCTTATCGCGGAGGCCGACAGTATCTTATGCGACCGTCTCTCCAGGGCCGGAGGCTTTTTTTGCTATTAAGCCTAAATGCAGAAATTTTCGAATTATTCGGAATCAATATCTGCAATATATAGATCAGATATCTGTTTCGGGATCAATATCTGAAATATTTTGTATCATTTCTGCTATTTCATGCTCTGTTAACATTTTCGACGCTCCGACATTGCAACGGTAAAAACTAGAAAGAATTTACGTCCAACAAGATAGAATTATTTTCTAAAAATTGCAAACCGAAATACCCAACGCTTTAGCGAAAATAAAACTTCTCTACTTACAATAAACAACTATCACATGCGAATTAAAAGAAACGTCATAAAGCACGCCATTCGGAAACATTTATTTCCCTTTTTGTTTATATTATCAAAAACACGTGTATGTGAGTCATAAGTCTTCTCTCATTTCAAGTAGAAGGTCTAATATACGTGTATCTGAAACCATATGGGCATACAGTGCCATCTTGTGGCAGAAATTATAGTTTTTAAAATGTTCCAGGACACTGGCACAAATACGTGACAGTCGGGGATGAACGGGAAAACGCTCAGGCACGCCTGCGTGTCGGTTGGGAAGTGAGTGCGTCCGTTGCTGGCACGTAGACGTGACAGTCGGCGTGAAGGGGTTAAAGAAAAATAACCGCTAAAAAATTAATATAATTAATAGCTACAAATAAAAAAATAACATATGTCGAATAAAGTTTTCATTATTCAATAATATCAGTCTACTCATTCAGCGCATTTTTCAAACAAATTTTCACTTTTTGACTGCAATTCACGTTCTGCATTTCATTCTTCTATTACTTAACGGACTAACTTCAGTTGAAATAATGCCACCGACAATCTCATTAATCATTTTTAAACTAATTTATTAAACTTCCCTCTTAAACTAATTTACTAAAAGTTTAATTAAGCACGCGATTGCGTCAAATTGACGTTCATCTGTAGAAGTAAGTATTCTACACAGAAAATTTCAGTATTTCAAAACTTTTGAAGAAAATAGATTTCAATATATATTTATTTCGTTTAGTAAATAAAAGTCAGTATAAAGGATAGTAAAAATATGCGATCCATTTTTGAAATTTTTCTAAAAAAATTAGCGTTAATATTACTCGATGGTATATAATTGATAAAGCCAGCATTACTTTTTTCTAACAATTTTTTTTTTTACCTTGATCAAACATTCATATTTCAAGTAATAATTAATGAAGCAATCCAAGATCGTAAATATAATTGAAGAAACAATTTAAAACAACACTGTAATTAAAGATTGAGCCTTCAAGGAAAGTAAAATACTAAAGTGAAAATAATTGAGTGCACAGTTGTGTGTGATTCATAAATTAATATTAAATTTTTCATTAGAGCAACTTTTCCATTGAAATGCAGCTTAGGAAATTTATGGATGGCAGATATTGTGAATTTTTTAGGTGGTGCCTCTCAACGTAGTCTATAATTCAGTCATTGTAAGTGTTACACAAAAGTGCAGATTATTCCATATATTCTTCAGTCTAATATACGAAAATATCACACAAACTTTCATGAATGATTTCTTCAATGTTACACTAATTAATATAGTTATTATAGCTTAAATAGCAAAATTTCAAAGACTGCAGGTGCAAACAATTTTTTTAAAGTGAGTGCTTAGGTTTCCAAGTATTTTATTTTGAAACACTAGCGTGTTGAATGTTTTCTAAAAGAAGACAATATATGTGCTGAATATTCTCATAAAAGAAATCAATCATACATACGAATGTTTCTAATTTATTAACTTCTCGGAAAAAAAAAAAAAAATTGAAATTTACATAAACTTAATTCGACCCAAATAAAACATTTTTCTTTTATGGCCATTTATTATCAGGTTTGAAGAAAATAATTCATTCTAAGAAAGCATTCTTTTCAAACTAACGAAAAAATGAAATTTTCTACAACTAAATTCGTGAATGCACATAAGCATATTATTATCTTAAAAAATACACGCTTTGACTCTAAAAAATTTCAATTTGTTCGTATGTTTATCATACATTAATGAAGAACAAAAGCTTTTTACATACATTCAGGCAAACACTTACACATACACTACTCGAAATTCCATTACGGCAGAGAACAATACTTATGAATTGTTCCGGCAAAATTTTGTGTGTGTGATAAATATTATGGACATAATTTATACTTAAAGAAAAACAATTGAGCTGCCAAACATTTCTTTCACTTGTTTCTTTCTTGATAAAGGAAACTTTGTTAATTGAATGCATTCCACTTCAAACTTCCTGGAAGGAAGCTGATGTCATTAAACTAACGCCAGGCGTGAACGGCTGTTATAATCTCTTATCACTTTCATTCAGACTTGTTTTAGTATCTTATTTCTAATCAGGAAAAAATAAAATTATAACAAGCCACAATAAAAAGTTTAAATGTTCCACAGATAAAAATTTAATCATAACATTCTCTTCACTACAATGGGAAAAGCAAACGTAGCGTTTTTTTTGCCATCAAAATAACTTTTTATTTCTCTAATGTGTAACACTTCAAAGGAAGATTTATTAAATTGTCCCACACGATGCAAACTTTTAACCAAGGTTTTTTTCTCTATTAATAATAATAGTGGTTTCTTACATTTTATTTCATAATATATTATATAGACATTTATTATACTTCATTTTAGAGCTTAATTTATAAATTGAATTTTAAATTTATTTTCCAGACTGGTTTTGAAATTTTAGAGAAATTCAAAAATAAGTACAGGTACGCGGAATTCTAATGATGTATTTTCCTTTCACACACAAACACAGTGGAGCCCAGTACCACAAAATACCAATGTCATATTATGCAAATGAGTACTAAAAACCGTATTCCTCGAATAAAGATGGCGGCCCATGAAATCCAAATCAAGAGCCTATGAGCTTAAAATTTAATTTCGTGGAAGATCTAAGAATTTCTAGTGTAATGTTTTGAAAGCATATGCATATAGTGTACAAAACAGTAAGAAATATACGTATACAAATAGAAGTTTAAACAGCAGAATTTATCGATAGCACTGTATATATAGATTTATGCAATAAATATCATTTATCCTCTAGACAGAATTTAATTCATGCTTGAATTACGTATGAATGAGTTATGTCGAAATTTAGACAGTTTAAAAAGTCAAATCATTTCCACTTATATGATATGTTCTTTCATGACAAAGATTAATGGAAGTAAATGTGCAATACGAGTTGTGCAATACCATGCCCTAAACTACTCATAACGAAACATACAACAGAAAACAGGACGCAGCGAAATAAAATCATAATGCCTCCATAATAATGAAATCTTTTAACCAAATTAATCAAGCTTTATACTCAACCAAATAACTGTCTGAGTTTAGATAATCAGAACTTTGTATAACCTAATTTTTTCAACAACATCAGCGGAAACCACAAATAAAATATGTTGGGGTTCTGTCATAATTTGGGGAGCTATTTCCTGGTGCATCAGATGAATACTTCATCAATATCTTAGCTCTTCAAGGTCAAATTACTAGCAAGGACTAAAAGACTATTGTGGATGAAAAAGTCCGTCCCACTATGCCATGTTTGATTATCTGATTGACTGCTAGTTATCAAAATGAGAAAGTCCCTGTCGGGAATTCAAGACTGATTTAGTGATGAATAATTGGAGAACAAATTCATTATAATGAAATTGTTCTCCAGTCATGGCTTTCCAACTAATAGATTTAAGCATTATTGACACTTTGAAGCTATTTTTACACTGAAATGTTTGAGAGTACTGCATTTGCGAAAAGCAAAAAAATTTTCAATGGAATGGTATGAAAATCCCCGTTATAAAATATGCAGAACTTTTATCTGTTTTACGGAGATTTTAAAGGTTCTGAATGACCATGGTAGCCTTAATATTATTCCAAGCAAGTGAATTTTAGGAATTTCACATATGTCTTTCACATCTTGTGGAAATAAAACAAATAATAATACTACAACAGTATAGAATTTGTTGTTAGTATATGAATAAGCATAGTCATTTCCAAGAACTTTAAAAAATAAATTTATGTTCACTGTGTAAATAAACAAAGAAAGACAGAAATTGCAACGATATGAAATTTACACATCACTGAATATTCTACAGAAAAATTGTTCCTGTTTTAAAATTTACAGCCAAGTGATGAATAGAGAAAAGACTAAAGAATAGACAAAAGAAAAAAGAATAGACATAATGAATAAAGAATGGACAAAAGAAAAAAAGTTAATGAGTCGATACAGATAAAAAGTCATAGGCACGTACTTAAACTAAGCTTGAATATCCGACAATGATATCAATGAAATCAAATGGAAGTCATTTATTATAGATTTCTATATCGGATATTTTTATCGCGTCGCTTAACGGTCAGTTTTGGCACACGAGGGCTAACTAGACCGAGATCTGCAATTTGAACCACTACAAACATCCATATATTCGAACTCACGATCTGTTGAATAGTAGGCAAAAGCGCTAACCATTCGGCCAGCTCAGCTATAAATTTCTAGGAGTGATTCAGAATATTATTGGACATTACTTAAACTGATATTGCCTTAAAGACTGTCATCGATATTAGAAAACTACAACGAATATTCTTCAAAAACTCCATTTCTTAAAAGTTTGAGATTCTACCTCATTTATGAGATATTCTACTAAGTCTAGTGATCAATTTTTCTTAATATTTGAACCTCATATTAAAGAATATCAGTTAAATTAAAAAGCTTTTACTGCATTTAGACGTTTAATCGGATATGTTCCATTCAGCTTTTACGGTCA